>CM019744.1:16079161-16317101 GCA_009761775.1 Ficus carica | reverse complement strand
GTTGTTTTTAGACACTATGAAATATAATTTTTAGGAATGTTGTTAAGATTTGTTTTATAAAGATTGGTTTAAAGACCAAAAAAAAAAAAAAAAAAATATGTGTTTAGGTATGTCGTTCATTAGTTGTATAAGCCATAAAAAATAAAAGCATAAATGAAAAAAAACAACTTTACGAAATTTTTTCATTTTCTAACAAATATGAAAATATTTATGGTTTTCATTTTTGTTTCATGACCTGGTGCATCACAAATTATTTACCACCATTTTCATTTTTCAATACTTTTATTTGGGAACCATGAGATTTCATTCGAAACCATATTCGTGCGATACAAACTCCCAGTGTTTGTTCATAATGCATAATATTATTTAAATTTTTTAATGTATATTGTCATAATTATTAAGCTTAAAAATTGTAAAAGTTGTAAGTTTAAAATAATTTAAAAAGAAAATACCGTAACAATTAAATTTAAAAGATCGATGTATCAATCAATCAATAGTAATGACAAATTTAACATCTTATTATGTTTAATTTCTAATTTACCATGTAGTATAGAATTACAAAATTAACAGCATAAATTGTTATTATTTTTTTTTTTTTTGCAAAGGGAAATTTCATGGCATTGGAGAGTGATATTTTAATCCAAAACTAAAATTTGATATTGCACATGAATTTGGCATTGAAAAGTATTGGATTGGATTGGATTCTCACCCATTGAATCAATCATTTTTTTTATAATGAGGATGGGGATGAAGCGCGTTATCATATCAATGATCATCTTTTTTTCTGTAAAATCACTATTTCAACTTTTAACGGAAAAAAAAAAACTACTTAATAACAAAAACAAAAATTAGTAAAAAATATTTTATAAAATGAAAGTTTTAAGAAAAATAAAAAGCTATCTCAATAACAAAATTGAAAATTGTAATAAATAGCATTTTATAATTAAAGAAAATAATTTACAAGTTTTTAAAATATTTGAAGTGATTAATATAGTAACTAAGTAAATAATTATCAATTGTGATTGAATATATAATCTATAATAATTTACGACTAAAGTCACTAATGGAGAGTTAGAAATCCACCCATCTCTATTTTTAAGTAACTTATTTACCGCCAAATTTACGGTAAAAGCACTTAAAAAAAAAAAAAAAAAAAAAAAAGAAAAGAAAAAAAGGGACATGTGGGAATCATTCTCATTCCGGATTGTGGTTAATCTCAACCGGGCCCTACAAACCATATGAAATGTCCAAACAAACCCTGATAATGATGGCAAAATCCACACATCAATTTCCTTAAAAAAATTTCCCGCGCAACTAGAGCGCACCGAAGCGACAGCTCACATGAACAACAGCAACAGCGTGACAAATTTCAGCCTCCCACTCCCAAATGGAAGAAGATCATCAAAGTGAACCCTGGGAATCCCTAGATGTTGACGACTCTGACATTCCCTTTCTCCGTTCTTGCAAACGCCATAACCAAAACCCCTCTTTACTCTCTCTCCATCCCAATCCCAATCCCAATCCAAACCCCAACCCCAACCCCAACCCCAAAATTCTCATTCTCAGCCTCAGCCTCAGCCTCAGCCTCAGCAACCCAATCCTCCCCTCCCTCGCCGCAGCTCATTCCGGGCCCCGCCGGCGCCGTTCAGGCCGCCATGCGCCGGAGAGCCCGCACCGACTGCTCCTCCTTCGCCGGCGCTTTCGACGAAGAAGATTCCATCCCTACTCAGGAGTACATTAGGAAGGTTCTTGAAAATGGCGACGTCCTTGCCGACGATGATTTCGCCGCTATCCCTTGGCTTTCTGCTTTGGATTTTGTTCGACGAGAAGGTCTGCGATTCTCGGATTTTTCCTTTCCTAGCCTGTGAATCGCTGGTTTTGTGTTTCTAATTTTGCTTTTTCTCTTTGTTTTTGGTTTGTTCGAGTTAGGTAACTCTGCGATTCCTGGAACGCCTTTGAGTTCGATCAAGAATGGGAGTCACACTGACAGAGTAGCTCGGGTATTGTACTTTCTTAATTTCTGAATTAATATTGAAATTGCTTGAACCGAAAACCCGTTCAAAAGCTTTTAATTTCCAGAAACAGGAAAAAAAAAAAATTGCAGAAACTAGGTAGGAAATGCTGCATTGTTTCTAACATGATCCCCAAGACATAGGGGATAGTTTTAACGCAATTCGTAAAACTTTAACACAATTGGAAAACAATATGTCACTATTGTTTTCCTAAAACACACGCGAGGATTCTGTTATTTTCCTAACTAAAATAATGCAAATCTACATTGTTGCGATTTACTTGATTGGTGGTGTCCCTCGGTTTTCGTGATCTTAATTGAGAAAGCCTTTGTTCTTTTCCCCTTTTATCTATAGACTTGTACAACAATATGGCTTTTGGTTATAGGTTGTTGCTATTATCAAGTCATGTACACCAAATGGTCTCGGTGATTTGATGGTAACTCTGAAGGTATAGCTATTGAGATCTGAACATTATTCCAGTGTGAATTTCTTTTTTCATTATTTGATGTTTAGTTTTTGCATCCAAATGAAATATTGTCTCATGGCTGCGGCTGAAGATTTAATTTCAGGACCCTTCAGGTACAATGGGTGCTAGCATCCACCGCAAAGTTCTTTCTGATGACAAGTTTGGGAAGATCATATCTATTGGTGCTGTTTTGGTTCTTCAGAAGGTTTTGTTTTGTTTTCATTTTTTCTTCATATTTATGCTGCATGTCATAAATGCCGATGAAACTGACATTGTAAACTGATATAGTTTTTTCTTTTAGGTTGCCGTGTTTTCCCCTTCACGCTCTACACATTATCTCAATATTACTTTAGGCAATGTAGTCAAGGTATTTTCTTTTTCATTATTGTGACTCAGCTGAATATTGGTAGGCCGTAAGCACATTAACTGCCAAACCGGTTTCTTTGAGCATTTAGGAAATGGTGTATAAAGTCCATTATTTCCTTTTTTCATCTTGTTTGACTTAGAAAATGTAATGCATCATGGGCTTAACAGAGAAAAGTTAAAAAAAAAAAAAAATTAAAAACAGAATAGAGTGGTGATAATTCTGCATGTTCTTCATCAAATTTATAATTTGCCAGGAGATTTGGCGAGAAAAGGGTTTACAACATCCCGTTTGTGGCGTTGAAGGTTGAATAATGGTTTTTGGATGAGATAAGGATCGTCATAGGTTTTTCGTAACCAACTTACAAATTGAAACTAAATGCAAGACTGTTATGGAATACCGAAGAGAAACCAAACAGTAGTTTGACTTTGAAGGCTAATTGAATAATGGTATTTTAGGAAGGGTGTAGAAGTTAATTCTAACTTTCATGTGTTTCCTTGGGGTGATATGCTTTCTCTCAACACACGTGTATCGTATTAGATACATGTGTTATAACTCGCTATTTGGTAGGATTTATTCTTCTCAATAACTCCATAAAAAAAAAAAGAAAAGAAAAAATGGAAACTTTCACGTTTCTTTTATTATGTCATTGCTTTTAATATCCACTTCTTTGTCAAAAACCATTCATCATCCTTTGACAAATATGTTTTCAGCGCAACAATCTACTTAGTAAACAGTGTCTCAGTCGGCTTATGCTACACCCTTATGAGAAGAGTGCTTGAATCAACACAGGACGAGTATTGTACAAGTTAGAATTCAATTATTCCTGTGGCATAAATTCTTGAGATCAAAAGTGAAGCTCACGTCTTAGTTATGATTATGAATGGGATGAGACAGAGGCACTGATGAAGCTCTACAGATGCAAAACATTTGATCAAGCATTCAAAAGTACACTGTCATTCACTTACGTTTGCGTGGATTCACTTTCAGTTTTCTTTGCCCATCTTAATTTTACAGGTCATGTCCAAGGACAGTGGCCCTCCCTTGAAGACAAACTATACATCTTCATCAGTCCGATATGCTGCTGAACCTTCTGGTAACTAACTGATGTCCTTTATTTTACTTATTAAGCTTCTTAATACTTACGGCATTGGTGAAGAGATTCTTTTATCAATCCGGCGTCTCGTTGTTTGAATTCAAATGTCTTCTGTTAGTTTTTCTAAATTTCTTTCCTATTACAGAAAGCGACAAAGTGCCATCTATGCCACAAATAACGATATCACAGGAGAGAACCAAAGGAATCATGAGTAATCTGAGAAAAGATCTGAGCTAAGGGAAAGTGTGCTTGGTAACAGGGCAATGGAAGACAACAAAGTACGACAGAGCACCTGGTTTAGTGATGAGAATTGCAGAATCCCAATTGCTAGTACTGGGAAAGAATCTCCATTTATAAAACAGGTTTTGGCCAATGGAACCACAAAAAGTGCAGTTACAGAGAATACTACTTGTAATGACCAAGTAACTGTGACAGATGAGCAGCCTAACCTTTGGATCCCGGCTGAAGGAGATAACTCTTCACACAGCATGCAAACCGTTAATGCCAACAAAATCTGGTTGAAGTCCCTGCCTGACCAAGAAACCGAGATTGCGAGTGGAACTAAAACACAAACTCAGCTGCTAGTTTCAAGATCCTCACCCCCAGAGTGGACAGATGAGCAGCTGGAAGAGCTTTTTTGCATTTGACGACTGAGGTAATAATAGGTTTTACTTTGAGAGGCTGTTTCCGTGTTTCTTTGTTTGGTTGATAAGCCCAAACTAAACATTTTCAACTTTTTTTTTTGTCTTTTTTCCCCAAAATTTGTCTTTTTCCTCAAAAGTTTTTTGTCTTTTTTGAAAGTCAACATAATTTACTATTTAACTTAAAATCTTAACTCAAACTTACACACCAAACATCCCCTGGTATTTTTTGGCAAGGTGTATAGTTCCGTGTAGACGAGTTATTTCATAAGTAACAACAGTAATGCATATGTTCATAGGACCACCATGAAGCTTTACTTTTGCTGAAGATTGTCTGGGAAAGTTCTTCGTTCCATCATTGTTAATATTGCCATCGCAAGTACGTTCTATGAAACTACCTTCAATTTAGTTTTTATTTTTGTCATTTGCGTTTCTTGCTGGCATTTACAGATACACAGCAAAATGTCGGACTCTGCTGTGAAAACTCTCTTCTTGTTGTCTGGCCCAATTTGCCCTATTGAAATTTTACCCCAAATCAAAACTTCTCTTCGACTTTAACCCGAATTATGTTCCCAAAAAAAAAAAAAAAAAGTATATATATATATATATATTTACAAAGCTTCCAATCAATTTTATAACACTCCATAAAAAAAGTTCCTTTAAACTCGACTGCTAGTACTTTTTCTATTTGGTATTAATGTAGCATACGGTTAAAAGATTATTTTTCCTAAAAAAAAAAAAAAAAAATTAAGACACAATTTATGAACACTCATATTTCGTCCAGCTCTGTTTACAAGTAAATAAATGCCAATTTTAATACCCGAGTAAACGTCAAATCACACTCAACCGCACCCAAATTATTAACATGTATGGGGGGGTAACAAATAGAATCCATACTAATATTTTTTCCGAACGCATTTCAAGTTTTTACACTTTTTTCATTCCAAATATAAGGAAAGAAGATCAAACTGATTCTCAATATCAATCAACACAATCTCAGCATCATTCTCTCCTCGTGTTTGATGGAGTCAATGAGATCTCATCCCATAATCTTTGGGCTCTTTTCCTTTTTTTACATTTTAGTGGTGTAGTTGACTTTCCTCATTCATTGTTATTGACTCCGTGTATATATGTGCTCTGTACACATTCAAACATAATCATTACAATACAACTATTCAAATCTTTTTACTTATTATGGTATCAGACCTATAAGGCTCTCACGAGTTTCCCTTCTTCTTCATGTGCATTTTAATTTGTTTGTGTTGTGGTCGCTATGTCTCAAAATAGCAGTTCAAGTGTTCAAACTCTCGAGACACTGCTATCACAGTCAATCCACCTCTAGCTGGTTTATTCTCCTTAAACGTTGTTGCCCCAATTTCCACTGAAGTTGACACAATATAATTACCCAACTTAGAGGGCTCAATTTGACTCTCCTCCTATATAGCTATAATCTTTTGGGCTTTCTTGATGGAACGATCCCATCACCTCCTAATACCATTACTGAGAATGGGAGTCCTGTTGTCAATGCATAATTCATTTTTTGGAGCCGACAAGATCGATTGCTCTTTCATAGCATTTTTGCATCTCTTTTCGAATCTGTGGTGTCCCTCGTTCTATTAGCAAAAACATCACGCGAAGCTTGGGAAAAATTGCAAAAGTTCTTCGCAAATAGATCAAGAACTCACATCATGCACCTAAAGGAGAGACTCACCCATGTAACACGAGGATCGAAACCGGTATCTGAAGATCTACAAACTATTAAGGGACTTGCTGATGACTTGGCTTTTGCAGATGTTCCCCAAAGTGATGACGATTTGATCATTTATGCTTTGAATGGCCTTGGACCAGAATTAAAGACATTGCTACAGCTGTTCGCGCCTACGATAGCCTAATTTCCTTTGAAGAACTTCATGACAAACTTCTTGAACATGAAGCTTCTCTGAAACGTAACGAGATGCGGTCAGTGACCCCTAATATCACTACAAACAACACTTGCAAATCTAGAAATCAATGGCTTTTTCTTTTTAAAATCGTAACAATCAGTCCCAACAAGAGAGAAAGACTCAAAAACCGTGGATTTAACCAAGGCCAGAACAATGGAGGCTCTCAGTTTAATAATCAGCCTCATAATCCAAATGTTGTTTGTCAGTTTTGTCAGAAAAAAGGACATACTACTCGACAATGCCATCGTGCAAAGAAACTGAAGCAGAAACCACCAATGGCCAATTACACAACTACTGGCTCGACACCTTCGGATTCTTGGCTCGTTGATTCTGCAGCATCTAATCATGTGACTAATGACTTCAATAATCTCTCACTTCGTCAACCTTATGAAGGACCAGATGATATTAATATTGGAGATGGCACAGGTCTTGAGATCACACATATGGGTTCTTCTAAGTTCTCTAATTTTTCACTCTTTGATATTTGTGTGTCCCGTCGATGAAGCAAAATCTTATTTCTATTTCTCAATTTTGTTGTTCCAATAACACTTCTATTGAATTCTATCCCTCATTTTTTTCTTGTGAAGGATCTCAAAACAGGGGCACCTCTCTTGCACGATCCAAGCAAGAATAACATTTATGAGTGGCCTAGCATAGTAGAGACGGCATCTGGGTCAAGCAAGTTTCTGTCACAGTCAAGGCCTCTCTCGACAATTGGCATAATCGTCCCAAAATATTAAATCATCTAGCTAAGAAATGTCTCTCTGTTTCTCCATCTGAGTCGGTATTTTAAAAATGCTTGTGAGTCATGTCTTTGTAATAAGAGCCATAAACAGCCATTTGGGATCTCTACTCTTTCTAGTCATGGTCTTTTAGACTTGGTGTATTCAGATATGTGGGGTCCTTCACTCATTGATACAATGATGGTTTTTGTTGTTATCTTATATTTGTGGATCATTTTACAAAATACATATGGCTATGTCCTATGGCTTACAAATCAGATATCTTTACCATTTTTCCAAAAAACAAAGCTATGGTTGAAGAATATTTCAAAACA
Organism: Ficus carica; assembly: GCA_009761775.1. Classification (NCBI taxonomy): domain Eukaryota; kingdom Viridiplantae; phylum Streptophyta; class Magnoliopsida; order Rosales; family Moraceae; genus Ficus; species Ficus carica. The sequence continues at coordinate 16,309,522 of CM019744.1, read as the reverse complement.
TCCTTGGTTACGGTATATACAAATGGTGGTGGTGAGTACAAGGGCTTAAAACATTGCTTGAATCACAAGGTGTTCAATACCTTTTTTCCCCTTCTCATACACCTCAACACATTGCGTCTACCGAGCGATGACACAGGTATGTTGTTGAAACCGGGCTCACACTACTTCACAAAGCATCTCTCTCATTATCTTATTGGTCTCATGCTTTTCTTGCTGCAACATGTATGATTAATCGAATGCCCATGCCAATTCTTCAATATAAATAACCTTATGAAGCCCTATTCTTTGCCACACCTAATTATAACAAGTTGAGGTCTTTGGTTGCCTTTGTTTTCCTTGGCTTCGTCCCTGTACATCTCATAAACTCCAACATCGCTCCAAGCCGTGTGTTTTTGTGGATTACTCTAACACCCATAATGGTTATAAGTGTCTTGATACAACTACAAATCGCTTATATATTTCTAGACACGTTCATTTTGTTGAGCATCAATTTCCTTTGCATGGCACTATGTCACCCACAAACTTGCAAACCACTCTTGACAAGTGAGCTTCATATTCTCCCTCTCTTGCCTCACTCACATTAACACACTTTGTTATTGCCACATCCCCAACAACTCATCACCCCACCACTCAAATACAAGATCATTGTACTACTTGTCTCTTGATGTACATGACCCTAGCAATGCAATCTCTACTGATCCTATGCCACCAACAAATGAAGTTCTTGCCACGACCCACACATGTGGAGATGACCACAGGTATGATTCTTCTCTATCTCTCACCACTTCAACTAGCCTTTCACCATCTTCCATGTCATGCCACCGGTCACAAATTCTCATCCAATGACTACAAGATCAAAAAATAATATTTTTAAACCAAAAAAAGGCTTTCATATCACTACCCATCCAATTGCTCCTTCACATGAACCCACTAACATTTTGCAAGCTATGCGTGAGTCCAAGTGGCAAACTGCCATGAGTGAAGAACTAAATGGTTTAAATCAAATGACACTTGGGAATTGGTACCATCTTGTCCACACCAAAATGTTGGTGGGTGTAAGTGGGTGTTTTGAATCAAAAGGAATATGGATGGAAGTATTGCAAGATACAAGGCTCATCTTGTGGCTAAAGGATTTCACCAACGCCCCGGGGTGGATTATCATGACACCTTTAGTCCAGTTGTGAAGCCTACAACGATTTGGACTGTGCTTTCTATTGCTTTAAGTCATGGTTGGTCTCTTCATCAATTGGATGTGAACAATGCCTTCTTGCATGGTACTTTATCTGAAGAGGTACATATGACACAACCCCCCGGTTTAATTGACAAAACAAGACCAAACCATGTTTGCCGACTCCATAAAGCAATCTATGGTTTGAAACAAGCCCCTCGTGCTTGGTACATGAAGCTTAAAAACTTTTTCACTTCCTACGCATTTGTTAACTCCCAAACTGATGCTTCATTGTTCATCTATAGCCATGGATCCATCTCTGCCTACTTCCTAGTGTATGTTGACGATCTTATTATGACTGGAAATATATCCAAGTTTGTACACGAATTTTTGAAGGCATTCTCACAACGTTTCTCTATGAAGAACTTGGGATTTCTCAAATTTTTTTTGGAATTGAAACTATTTCCACGAGCCAGGGTTGTTTTCTCTCACAACACAAGTATGTTCGCTACCTTCTCAACCGTCATAAGCTCACTGGCATGAAAGAATCCACAACACCGATGTCTAGTTCTGGAAGTCTTGTTCTTTGTGATGGCACGCCTCCTGCGGAAACAAAGCAATATCGTAGTCTTATAGGTGCGTTGCAATACTTGTTTCTAACACGTCCTAATATTGCTTACTCAGTCAACAAATTAGCACAATTCATGCATGCTCCTACTCAAACACATTGGACTGCAGCAAAATGCCTACTTCGTTATCTTAAATACACTATTTATCATGGCATTCATCTTCATCGACATCAACCTTCCAAGCTTCAAGCATTCTAGGATGTTGACTGGGCAGGTAATAAAGATAATTGTACATCCACCACTGTGTACATTATTTACCTTGGCGGAAATCCCATTTCATGGTGCTCTAAGAAACAAAGAACTGTAGCTTGATCATCAACTGAAGCTGAATATCGAGCCATTACCGCCATTGCTGTAGAAGTTACTTGGATCACCAACTTGTTGGGTGAACTTGGTGTCACACTTCAAAACATGCCACAAATATTCTGTGATAATTTAGGAGCTACATACCTCTATGCCAATCTAGTTTTTCACTCTCGGATGAAGCACGTTGCTATTGACTATCACTTTGTATGCGACAAAGTTGCCAATGGATTACTCACAGTCTCTCATGTCTCCACTCATGACCAGCTTGCAGATATACTTACTAAGCCATTGAATAAGCAATGCATCTCCCTTCTTCGATCCAAGATTGATGTCTTGGATGGGAGCACCATCTTGCGGGGGCATATAAAGAAAGAAGATCAAACTGATTCTCAATATCAGTCAACACAATCTCAGCCATTATTCTCTCATCGTGTTTGATGGAGTTAATGAGATCTCATCCCATAATCTTTGGGCTCTTTTCCTTTTAACATTTATTGTGTAGTTGACTTTCCTCATTCATTGTTATTGACTTCGTGTATATATGTGCTCTGTACACATTCAAACATAATCAATACAATATAACTATTCAAATCTCTTTACTTATTACCAAATAGTTCATTTGGACCAAGTGTATATTTTCAAAACCCAACTCATTTCTAACCTATAAAACATCATTTCCAAATGGGCTCTCCGTACAAAAAAAAAAAAAAAAAGTCACACAGTATTGTAACCAGCAGGTGCAATTGGAATTTTGAGGGAAGCATAATATAGTGTGTGTAATAAAAGTTAAAAAGAATGTAGATAATTATGCATCTCTCTATATGTAAGTCGAATGCGTGTGGCGAAAAGAAGTAGGAGAAGGACAAAATAAGTACACTAGTATTTCTCTTCAAAATATTTATATTGAAAGGATACATTCCGTACCTATTTTTAATTTATTGTCTCTATTATTATTTCAAGAGACAACTTTATTATTTAAAAGTAGTTTTTTTTTTTAGTTCTTTAAAGAACATCAACAAGTTAATATATTATTATGTTTTGTTTTTGTATAATTATGCAATCCACTTTCTGTGTGAACGGGAACATAACTTTTTTTTTTTTTTTATAAAAAATATAAACAAAAGAATATGGAGGTGACCCCATCATTTTTAGGTTTAAAACCCCATAGATAGAAACACTTCCCTAGATATGGCAAAGACAAATCCTTTATAGTTTCTCTCAATAGCTCACCCGGGACTTACTATGTTATCACCAATCATACTTCAATAGCCGAAATTGGAGCAGAGCCTAAGGAGAGGTTGTAAGAATCGAACTCAGATGGACAAAAAGGAGATGCCTAACAAAGACTTCCCACTCGTTTAGCGTCATATCCACCCCAGTGGGTGTACATAGCTTTTCCTTTTTAAAGCTTAAGGAAAATTGCCTCTAAACATTAAAATAGTGACTTTGAAAATTATAGGATATGTTATTTAGCCAAATAATAGGCTATTCACAAAAATAAAATTTCAGATTTACTAGTGAGAGTTGAAAAGTCATGCTTTTTTTGTTATTTCATTTGTCTCATCCAATGATTGAGGGGTCACAAGTTATGAAGGATATAATTCAACTGAATTCAATCAAACATGCTTTATATTCATGCAATTTTCATTCAGAATCCATACTGCAAAAGATGGTACAAGTTATAAATGCACTCTGTCTCTTAATGTTCATATCAATTATGTTCTTCATACTTAAACATTCAGGTACGTTTTTGCTAACTTAAACATGCCTATATTGCGTATTTCTGAAAATAATAAATTCAATTAGATATGCTCCATAACCTACGAGCTATTTTGTTGGTAGTGGCTAAATCAATTAGCTTGATCATATAGCTAGAATCAAAGATGTGTGATTTTCTTTTAATTTTTCACTTATTATAATATTTTGTACAATTGTGCTAAAAACACTAATTAAGTTTAGGTTTTAAGCCAACTAACGTAGTAGTGAGTTGTTATTTTTTCATTGATAAATACAATAAATTAATTTAGCAGTCTGTTAAATACATATTATAAATTGACAATGCTCATAGCAATAGGTTGATAGCCAAAAATTAAAATTAGAGTTGATATCTCTAATATTTTTCAATTTAAGATGTTCAACTAACATTAAGTAATCATTTTATTTCGATTCTTCCATGTTATCTAATGTACTAAAATTCATAGTTTAGTTTCCTTTAAGTTGTTACAATAGTTCGTATAAGAATTCAATAAAAGCCATTAACAGCATTAACACCACATGACCTAACAAAGCATAACACCCTTAATATTTAACTTCTTATTCAATTTGTCATTAGTTTACTGCCATCAAATTAAACATGGAAATAATTTCAAACAAAAATAGAACATGGAAATATTGTGAGTTGACTGATCAGCATTGATAAGCTAATTACAACTAAATTACAATCTTGATCTAAGTTTTTTCTTAATGGCTACTAAATTTTAATCCATCTTTAATTTCAAAAAACCGATTGTCTGTAGTTAATATTGTTAGTCATATCTTCAATCAATATTACTTCCACATTTTATTATATTTTTTAAAAATAACTTCCAAGAAGAGGGGGAAAATTAATTCTTGGCCTAACTGTGAAATAGTTTAAACATCCTTGAAATAGGATTCAAATTCAGGATACTAGATCTATAGCTTTTTGGCAACACTAAATATATATATATATCCAAAAGCACAATAATTATATCAACATCACTCAGAAGAAAAATTCAGAAAAACAACAAAAATCACAAAATAACCCAAATAATCTCCATCAAGAACCGGATCTTCTGGGAGCAAAAGATCGGAGCCGTAGAGTGAAAGATCTCTATGAAGAAGAAAGACAACGTCGGATCATAGAACTGCGACAAAAACGTGAGGGAGACCACAACCACTATGATCGGCAAAGACGGCCTCATATTGCAACAGTTCCAATATTGTGATATCCCAGAAGCTTGGATCAAAGTAGCCCCAGCCTCATATCGCGGTATTTCCACTGGCGCAGTGTTGCGGAAGCTCAGATCACGGCAGCTTCAATCGATGATCGCGGACGTCTGAGCAGCTACGTACCACAATGCAATAGCGATTGAAGCCACCGGGATCAGCGAAATCGGCCTCAGATCGCAACAGCTCCAATCCATTGTCGCGGATGTCTGAGCACATCGACAACGAAGGCTGTGACTTCTTTCCGATGAGGCAACGACATTGTGAAGACCGCCACTATAGTGGTGCCGACGCCCTATTAGCACCCGTGGAGATCAAAAAGATTCCAATAGGGAGGGAGGGAGGGAGGGATAATTATCCCACATAAAATTTTTCTATAACCTTCTAAGTTCTCAAGTTAAAAAATATATTCCCTTGTTTGGATGGTAAATCTAATTTTAGAAATTAAAAAACTTTTACAAATTTTTTTTTAAAATTTATTTTATACAGTATTTTTTTAGAAAAAAAATAAAAAAATAAAAAAATCTTCTCACAATCCATAATTCTTAATACATTTTTACTCATTTCAAACAACTTTTTTGTTTTCAAAAAGAAAAATTTTTACACATCCAAATACTATCTTATTTCCAAAATAAAAAAACTTTCTTATTTAAAATAAGAAAATTTTATCTTTTGAAAACGGACATGCGATCCAAACAGTAATTTAAATAAAAACTGTCCAACAAACCACCCAATCTACCCGCAAAAAAAATGTCCAAACTACCCTTTTATACATGTAAAATTCTAAACGGTATGACATGAATAAAATACTTTCAAACTCAATGTACTTTGTTTTGTTTCTAATTAATTAGTATCAAATTAATTTTTTTTTGTTTTTTTTTTTGTTTTTCTAAATAACAGCGACAGGGCAAGGATTATATTTAAAAAGAGTGGGGACACCATGTAAGACTGGAAGATTTTGTACTAATCTCGTATGCAGGGAAAAATACAGACCATCTTCTACGGGAGTTTGTGAAAAGCCTCCTATGCAAGGGTGGCGCGTGTGTGATTGCCATGTTGATCATGCATAGTAGAGCAATTTTAATTTCGTTGTGAATTATTATTCTGCATCATTTTGTTATCGTTAAAACTCTATGCTAATTCAGTAGATGTGTTATCCATATGCATAAAAACTACTCTGTAAATTTTGTAGATTTGAGCTAAACAATAAAGTCATTGTGGAAAAAGCACATTGAGCTACACTAATATTTCACTCTTAGCCTATATTTGGTAAGAAAGAAAGAAAATAAGATGAAAAGGAAAAATAGAAGTGAAAGAAAATAGAAGGAAAAAAATATTTTATTTTTCCTTTATGTTGTTTGATATTAATAAAGGAAAGAAAAAAAAATTATATAATTACTATTTTATTATCTTTATAAACTATTTTTTAAAAGCAAGAACAAAATTGTAATTTTAATAGTTACTGAGTGAATTTTAGTTTTACTTCCACTTTAAGAGAGATTAAATTTGTAGGCCTACCCTTCATTTTTTTTTCCTTCTTACCAAACAAGCTAATTTTGTATTTTCATCCACTTCTTCCTCTTTTCACTTTATTCCTTCCTTCCTTTTTTCCACTCTATAAACATAACATTAGTCTTAGCTGACGATTTTATTTTATTTTTTTCACCGGATAATAGTTGGAATACTTCATATGCACGGTTCTTTTGCGCTTGTTAAAAAAAAAAAAAAAAAAAAAACACCCCCTTCTCTGTTCAAGTTTCCTTCACCTTTTGCATTGTGTTTCTCTAACGCTCCTCTCTCCCTCTCTCTCTCTCTCTCTCTCTCTCTCAATCATTGATTCCTCCTTATACTCCTCTCCCTCTCTTCAAATTTCTCTCTCTAGGTTTATGCTATGTTTAGTAAATTAATTTAACTCTAACTAAACTCTATTTTTTCATCTCAATTTTTATTTTTTTTCTGAAAAGTTAACAAAATTTATAATTAGTTTATGAAAAATCAACTTACTCCAATTTAAAAATTTAATCTCCAACTAACTTACCAAATGGATTAATCTTTATCTCTCTCTATTGTCTCTTTCTCTAAATTCTCCTCGCACTCCTGTTATGACCAGTGGCAGAGTCATGTTCACACTGGTGGGGGAGAGGAAATTTTTTTTTTAAAATTAAATTTTAATCCAGAAATTTAATAAAATTTCTAAAAATCTCTATTGTGCTCTTATTTTATAAAAATTACAATTGTTCCCCAACTCAAATTTGAGATTTTAATTTTTTACTTTCTTAATATATGTAGAATTTAACTGTATACCCGTTTTATAAAATAAAAAATAAAAAAAAATTTACTTTGCAGCGGTTTGTCAACTATGCACCCATTTTATAAAGGATTAATTTCATTTTTAGCACTTGTGGAAAAAATATTATTAAAATTGACATCATTTTTGTTTCCTTTCATTCCTAGCACTGCCACGTCATCACCATCAATTAATATGGATGTAAAAAGTCAAAATTACCCTCAGGCAAGTTTAAATCTTATTTTTTTTTTCACTTTCCCGCCTAACCCCCCGCCCATTTTGAAACCAAAATCTTCATATAATATCTTAACTTGATTTAAAACTATTTTCATTATTTTAGAGAGAGAAACTTCCCTCTAGAGAGAGAAACTTCCATTTAGAGAGAGAAACTCTCACCGTCGGAAACCACTCCAAAAATCACTTGGAAACTGTCGGAAACCACCATCAACGCCCTCTATAAAGTTTTTTCGAACTCTGTAATAGCTGGAGAATATTCTTAAACCACCCAAAACCAGTTGAAATTTCTTGAGTCTCCCATATCCAAACCCAAGAAGTTGGCGGAGAAAAACATTACTCCTGAAAATAGAAATGTTCGGCTACTGACTTCGGTAGAGAAAAGGCCATCGGCGGAGAAAAATCCTCAAAAATCGGAACCAGAGAAAAAAAGAAGGGCGCCCGAGAAATGGTCGAAGAAAAATAAGGGGGAAATCTGTATTGCTAGTTGATTTCTGAAAAAAAAAAAATTTACATAAAAATTATAATGTTTGTTTTTTTATTTGATTTTGTGACATAAACTAAATGTTTGTTAGTTGGGTATTTCGATTTTGAGAGGAAAATTTAGTGTATTGGTTTATATAAATTTTTATACTATATTAAATATTATTACTATTGGTGTCATTTACATAGGTTGGTCATTTACATAATGACCGGGTGATAGTTTTTTTAATGACCTTATTTTTGTCTGTGTGAATAGTCAAAAATGTTAGAATTTTTTTTAAAATTTTTTTTAGACATAGGTCATAACTGTTATGACCGAGTGGTCATAACTGTTATGACCAAGTGGTCATAACAGGAATGACCTTTACTCAAAAATGACAAAAAATGTTAGATTTTTTTTATAAAAAAACTTTTTAGACATAGATCATAACATGAATCATCTTTACTGGAAAATGGTCAAAAATGTTAGATTTTAAAATTTTTTTTTTTAGACATAGGTCATAATTGTTATGACCTTTATTCGAAAATGACCAAAAATGTTAGATTTAAAAATAAAAAAAAACTTTTTAAACATAGGTCATAACTGTTATGACCGGGTGGTCATAACATGAATGACCTTTACTAGAAAATGACCAAAAATGTTAGATTTTTTTAAATTTTTTTTTTAGACATAGGTCATAACTGTTATGACCACCCAGTCATAATAATTATTACCTTTACTCAAAAATGATCAAAAATGTTAGATTTAAAAAAAAAAAAAAAACATTTTAGACATATGTCATAACTGTTATGACCGGGTGGTCATAACAGGAATAACCTTTACTGGAAAATGGTCAAAAATGTTAGATTTTTTTTAAATTTTTTTAGACATAGGTCATAACTATTATGACCGGGTGGTCATAACTGTTATGACTTTTACTCAAAAATGACCAAAAATGACCAAAAATGTTAGATTTAAAAAAAAAAAACCTTTTTAGACATAGGTCATAACTGTTATGACAGGGTGGTCATAACATGAATGATCTTTACTGGAAAATAACCAAAAATGTTAGATTTTTAAATTTTTTTTTTAGACATAGGTCATAACTGTTATGACCTTTACTCAAAAAATTACAAAAAATGTTAGATTTAAAAAAAAAAAATTTTAGACATAGGTCATAACTGTTATGACCTTTACTCAAAAATGACCAAAAATGTTAGATTTTTTAAAAAAAAAAAACTTTTTAGACATATGTCATAACTGTTATGACCGAGTGGTCATAACAGGAATGACCTTTATTGGAAAATGACCAAAAATGTTAGATTTTTTAATTTTTTTTTTTTAGACATAGGTCATAACTATTATGACCGGATGATCATAACAAGAATGACCTTTACTAAAAAATGGCCAAAAATGTTATATTAAAAAAAAAAAAAACTTTTTAGACATATGTAACTGTTATGACCGAGTGGTCATAACATGAATGACCTTTACTGGAAAATGGTCAAAAATGTTAGATTTTTTTTAAAAAAATTTTAGACATAGGTCATAATTGTTATGACTAGGTGGTCATAACATGAATGACATTTACTCAAAAATGACAAAAAAGTTAGATTTTGTTAACTTTTTTTTTTTGTTAAATGGAAGTGTTAAATTTTTTTTTTCCCCGACGGTGAGAGTTTCTCTCTCTAAATGGAAGTTTCTTTCTCTAAAATAGTGAAAATAGTTTTAAATCAAGTTAAGATATTATATGAAGATTTGAGTTTCAAAATGGGTGGGGGGCTAGGCGGGAAAGTGAAAAAAAAAAAAAAAAATTTAGGCTTGCCTGAGGGTATTTTTGACTTTTTACATCCATCTTAATTGATGGTGATGACGTGTCAGTGCTAGGAATGAAAGAAAACAAAAATGAAGTCAATTTTAATAATACTTTTTTCACAAATGCTAAAAATGAAATTAAACCTTATACAATATACATGTAGAATTTAACTAGGCACCCATTTTATCGAATTTAACTATGCTCCAATTTTTCTAGCCAAAAAAAAAAAAAAAAAAAAAAAATCTATGCACCAACTTTAAATTTGATTAATTTTATAAAAAAAATATCCTCGACTCATTGTACTCTGCAGCGGTGTGTCTCCCATGGCTTTTGGCTCCCCTTACGTTGGAGCTCTCCCGAAAAGTTTCTTACCCACACCATTTTCTCCCCAAATTTCCTCTTTCCCCCGTCAAGCACAACCACAACCAAAACCACAACCACGGCGACTGCGAGGTGTTGTGAGATCAGCTCTTCGGGAATGGAAAGAGTACGAGGAAGCCGTCAAGCGCAAGGACCTTGCTGGTGCTCTCCGCTTCCTTAAATCCGTCGAACACGAACTCCGTCTCGACCCCTCAAATGGTTCTTCTCGGTTCGGCCATGAATTGGGGCTTTCTGGGTTTCAGAGGGATTGGGAGGTTTTGGACACGTGCTTAAATGCTGATGACATGAGACTCGTTGGGAACGCTTTTAAGTTTCTCAAGGACAGAGGCTTCTTACCCAATTTTGGAAAATTCAGGAACATCGGTAATCCATTTTTCACTTTTTTCTGTAAATATTTGTTAGTTTGTTTGATTTCTGAAAGTTTCTGTATTGTTGTTGAATTGATACGGGATTTGTTAAGGTTATATTGCTTCTGGAAGTTCTTGCTTGTAGTCTGTTGAAAGGTTCATTGCAAGTCTTTACCGATTTAGGATATTTGGCAGAAAGAATAATTTTTCATATTCGATAGCTTCGGTTTATGGTATCATCGAAATGAGGCTAAAAAAGTATGTTCTTTTGGCCTTTACTTTTCTGTTTCGGGTTTTAAAGCAATATTGTGGAGGAAACAATTTTTAACATGGGCACCAAGTTTTCAACATATTGAATCTTTACTTTATAGGTTTTCAAGTCAGTGACTTTTGTAAGAAAACAATTTCTGCAGTACATGTACATTACATTGTATCTACGTAAATTTGGTTTTCGCGTTTGATTCTGGAATTGTGGTACATGATCTAATTCGTGCAATTGATTCTTGTTGGCTTTTGCACTTGTCTATTAAAGTTTCATTTTATCTGTTTCAGTTTTGGAGGGAACAAGAAATGTTACACCAACAGTACTGAAGGATTCAACTGGTTTAGAAGGTGATTCTTAAAAACCTTTTCCTCGTATGGTTATTTCTACAAACATTGTTTACTCAATTCCTTCTTCGGTTGCCAATTCCTTCACAGACTCAGTAAGTGCAAGGTGCTTATGTTCTTCAATTTAAGCTCTTCGCTTGAACTGTCAAAAAAAAAAAAAAAAAAAAAAAAAAAAAAAAAACTCTTTGGCTTGCTTGAAGCAGTTAGACTTGTGTTTTCGATTTATGATAAAAGAGCATAGTCCTTTGGTTGTCGAGTTTATTCACGTACTATTTTACTTCCCTTTTTATTAGAGCATAAACTGGCTATGCTGTCATTTGAACCTTGTAGTTTCATCTTGAATGCCCCTGTTCCGCCCACCACAGTTCAGGTTTTTTCTAGTTTATTGGTGCATGGTAAGGTTACTACATCTAAGATTTTGCAGAAAAGGAAACAATTATGAACGTTTTCCCTTCTTGTTGTCTCATGAAAGAAGATATGGAGAGTCCTGATCATTTGGTTTTTTATTGTAAGGTAGCGTTTAAGTTGTTGTATATGTACGTATGTTGTTGTATTGGTAATCGGACTTCTTTATGGTGAAGCTGATATCTAATAAGGATAGGGAAAAGAGAATACTGAATTTTTTGTTTGTAGCTAGTTTGGGCTTCAAAGGAGTTTGAGGATATTTAAGAGGTTCGAAGAGAATGAGGAATTAAGTCAACTGGTGCTAGCCTAGTTGGTAAGGATGGGGTGATTTTAGGGAGTGATCTGTAGCTCAAATCCTTCGAAGAGCTAGCAATGTATCGAAAAAAGAATAGAATGTGGAATTTATGCAGGATATGATAAGTTCTAAGGCTCATGTGGTGTCACTGGTAAAGGACTATAAGGCGTTTCTTTTTCTAGGAATTGAGGGGTAGTTGACATGAAACTATTAGTATTTTGGTTTTTGTTTGGTTTCTTACTTCAAACTTTTAGAGGAGAGCTTCATCTCTTGCCTTGTATCATATTTTTTATTTGATTTTCCATAATATTATTTTGTTTCTTACCACAATATATATATATATATATATCTATGTGTATGTGTATGTATGAGTGTCCTACTGATTCCAAATCTATCAATGTATGCTTTGGATATAAGTATTCCTTATATAGAGTTTATCATTGTCCTTCTTATTCCCTTTTTTGCAGCGTCGAAATTTGCTCCCAAAAAATGGGGTTTATCCGGAAGTTCTAGTCTTGCTATGATCGCATTCCTTAGTGGGACATCATTTCTTCTCTCCCAAGGCATTGATATTAGGCCTAACCTTGCAGCAATATTGGGGCTAGCATTTGTTGATTCTACCTTCCTTGGTGGTTGCTGTTTAGCTCAATTATCGAGTTATTGGCCTCCAAACCGACGTAGGATCCTGGTTCATGAAGCAGGGCATGTCCTAATAGGTAAGTCTCTGGTTAAGGTTTTGGATGTTCGATTATGTACCATATGTAAATCGAGAGTTGTACTTGGAATGTTAATTAAGAACTGCTAATAATCTCTGTAAATACTTTTCTAAACTATGTTCTTTTCCTCAACAATCCTTCTAGCATATTACAATAAGGTACACAAACCTATTCTAACGATTCGTTTTACTGATATTGCAGCATACTTGATGGGCTGCCCAATTCGGGGAGTCATTTTAGACCCAATTGTTGCCGTGCAAATGGGCATTCAAGGGCAGGTAATAATGTTGTGTGTTTCACGTGGAGTTTCACCTAGTTGTTTCTTGCTATACTGCGATTCTTTAAGCAACTGAGTTTGGAGATGAGGATAGATTCTGTATACATAGTGTATATGTCTATTTCATGCCACTAGCCTCGGTAAATTTTCTGTTTAGATCAGTTGCAGAGAAATCATTAAATATATCCTGTGACTCCTGTCGGTTTATTGTCATAATATTTTAAACTAGTTAGAACGGGAATGAAAACTCGGTTATGTTTCAGGCAGGAACTCAATTTTGGGATGAGAAAATGTCTAATGATCTTGCTGAAGGAAGACTGGATGGTACTTCCTTTGACAGGTGTGTACGACTCTGGGTAATTGTATTTTTTTATGCAATCTTTTCTAGTTTATGGAGTAATATCTGCTCGACCTTAGTAACATTTCTCGTCATCATAATTATTAAGCATCTTAGTAATGGTTGATCCTGTGTAAAACACATTAGATACTGTATGGTGCTTTTTGCTGGTATTGCTGCTGAAGCTCTTATTTATGGTGAAGCTGAGGGTGGAGAAAATGATGAAAATCTCTTCCGGAGCACTTGTGCTCTTCTGCAACCCCCATTATCTATAGCTGAGGTATATCTTTCAGCTAATATGCACATTTTTCAAAAGAGTGTATATACACACAAATCTTTCCAACCATAATTGTAAAATTTGGCATCCTCTTTTTTTGTTATGTTTTGCAAAGATGTCAAATCAAGCAAGATGGTCTCTTCTACAATCTTACAATCTTCTCAAATGGCACAAAAAAGCACACCGAGCTGCTGTTAAAGCTCTTGAAAGTCGTTGCGATCTAAGCATTGTAATCAGGAGAATTGAGGATGTCATGTCTACTGGTAGATAACAATAGAAAGTTGTATATTATTTATTACCCGCCTTTTGTTGGTAAGGAGCCTTTTTTTTTCCCCCCCTGCTGACGCCTTTTCTTTTCCCTTTTTTTTTTTTTTTGTTCATTTACGTTTTCGCTGGACCTTTCCAAGTATTGCACCTGAGAATCTGTGTAAATATTATTTCTCTACAGCTGGTTACTTGAATGGACAGAGAAAAAGAGGTCGAGAGAATCTTAATGGTGAAAACAGAAACATCTTCATGTTGCTATCAACTCCTCAACTATGGACATCGGAGTTCACAGTTGACATGATGATAACCATCAAGAAGATAGACTGTGTAGGGAAGGAAGTGCTGAAACTGCTTTATACTTAAAAGGTCACATAAGGCAATTGGGAGGATTCCTGAGCTTAGACCTTTTTATCAAATGAGTGTTGCTCTTACAGAAGAGAAAGGGCCTGAGCATCTGAAATTCCGAACAGAAGATCATGGTGAGGCTTTCTTCTATTTTAACCCATCAGGTCCCGATTTATTCTTCCGATCATATTCGCTTATGTACTAGTGGCAGGATTAGATTTAGATAACTGAACTTGATATGTATATATAGTCAAATTTGTTTTGGATTAGAAAAAACACTAATTCTTTGTTTCATTTGCGAAAGGAAATGCATTACTCGATACCGCATCAGAATTGTATGCTTCGTCGGGGTGCAGTATCTTTCCTTGTCTTCTGTGTTGTGTCATTAGGAAGTAGATGTTGCAGGTCCATATGAACACACACACATGCACATATATAGGCTAAGGATATGGTGATGGGAAGGAAAAAGGAAGTAGTACTATCGTAAGGCTCAATGGTCACCATGTTGCAGTTGCTTGTTATTCGAGACAGCATCCTTGATGCCATATATTGGTAGTCATGAAGTGTTTTTTTTTTTTTGCTGGAAGCATTCACGAAGTGTTTGAACGTCTGTTCCATACTTCTATTATTAATCTTTCATAGATGGACAATGAATGCGAGATCTGAATTGGACCATAGAGCTATCCTGTTTAAGGTGGTGCTGGTCAGGCTCATGGAGATGACCAAGTTTGGTTCTTTGACATCCGATTTCAACAAACTCAATACGGTACCTCTTTCGTCACTGGCCATGAGCTCCAACGACACTGAGTACACATCATTTGCCATCCACCCACTTTTATTACAATACAAAAACACTCTTCGTCATACCCCTGATCTCAATTCTAACCCTACAAACCACTTTGAAGCGCATGGTCTTGATGACGACTGGGCTCGATAGATAGCTGTTTCGTGTATTTAGTTACTCATCTCTTCTACATGTCATTATAATTGTATAGTGTTGCTTAAAATTGCAAGTGCATGATATCATAAATAAGTAATAAAATAATAAGTAAATGATCGTTTTTACGACAATTGTCGTTACCAATTATCGAAATTATATTAACTCTAACTTTATTTGAATAACCAAAAAGAGATTTTTAAATAAAAATAACAAAATAAGCAAAAGACAAACTCAAAATACTAAAAAATCTACAATTTTCGATTTTACCGGATTAATCATATTCAAATCCTCTAATCAAATTAATCAACATTTATTCTGTATGTTGCCAGCGAATCTCTCTAATATAATCATTAGTCTTTCTCAAGCATTAACAATTTATCTCACAAGAAGTCCGTTATCATCTTTCGATCTCAAACTCTAAGCTTATCACAATTTATTAAGAACGATAAATTCATAATGCTGCATAAGTTTCATAACTATCTCTAGCTTATGACAATCTCATGGTAAATTAAATAAGGACTTATTCAATTATCACTTCTCAGTCTCAAATCAAATACCAATTCATGCAAAAGTTAGCTAGAAATTCACAAGCATTAAGCACATATTAAAATACTCAACATATAACTGGAATAGAACATCAGTCAATTAAGAATAGAAGAACTTAAATAATCATAATCCGGCTAGATCGTATCCCTAGAAAAAAAATTATTTCATAAATAAAAATAAAAATCTACAAAATAATGGTTCAATCATTCTCAAATTTACAAAAATAAAAGATAAGAAAATAAAGCAAGAAAACTCAGTTTGAAGGTGTCACAAGTCTCCAAAGCCTTTTCTTAAATTTTCTTCTCCCTCTCTTATTGATAATTCAAGATAATCTCTCCCTAATTTTGTAGAAAACTAAACTTAAAACTTAAAGTCTGTTTAGTTAATGAGTTTGAGTTGAAAATTTTAAGTTTGAGTTGAAAATTTTTGTTGAATTTTTAGAAAAGATAAAACAAATTTTCAGAAAAATACAAAAAAATTTTCAGAAAAAAATAAAAATAAAAAATAAAAAATACATTTTAGTTTGAAATGAGATTGTTTAACAAACAAAGCATTAATATATATATTTTTTCTTTTTCTTCCTTGGTTTCTGGCTGCTCCCGCAGCCAAAAGATAGTGGGCACAAAGCCCTAAGCTTCTATTTAAAGCCTCTAAGCCATCCAGCAGCCTCTTCAAATCCCTAGGATTTTTTTCATTTTCTTTTCTCTGTTGTAGAGGCTGACGCGCAGTAGTCAAGGGCCCAACGGAGACAAATGGCGACGGATGATTGGCTGGAGGAAAAAAGTAGACACATGGCAAGCTTCTGCTGGTGGAAAACGAGGTTGCACGGACAAACGGTGGGACACGAAGCATGCGATCTGGCATCCCTGAGTTGGCCTGACACGCAGCCTTGGACGTGCTAGCTGGGGCAAATGGACTGCACTCGCGATCCTGGGCTACTGATGAGGCGATCCGACGGCCAAAAGAGCGCGTGGCGCGCACGTGATGTTCCGCGAGTGGTGAAAATTGTCTCTGAATCTTTTTATCACTTTTTAGCTCCAAAATGCTACTTTTAACATTCTTAACATAATTTAACCTACACACTTGAAATAACATAATATATTTAGGGAAAAATTAAGATAAATTATTAAGATTATAGCAAAAATATAAGTTTAAAAATGCTAAAATAACTCTATAAAATAGAGTTATCACACCTACAAACTTAACATTTTGCTAGTCCTCTAGCAAAAGAAAATTGAAAAGTGTGAGTGCTAATTCAGTTTGATTTACCAAGAACACCTCAAATATTTCACGTATTTCATAGCTCAAGGAAAACTCTAAACATCGTGAAAGTTTATAATTTCAATTCATATGCTTGCCTCACCTTGCCTTGAATTCTTTTAGTGTGTGTGTGAGAATAGCCTTTTACACTTAACCACTCACAACTCTGATCAGTTTATGCAAACAAATGAATTATGATTGATTTCTAGATGAAGAAATTTTTGAACTTTTTATGCTTACTTTTCTTATCACTCTCCACTAATGTAGACAAACACATTACCAATGATCATTAGGAATTTTTAGGTTTGTAATATTAGGCTAGGGTAATGGCAGGATAAGGATAATAATGTGGCTCGAATCACCCTAAATATATAATCATTCTAAGACCTTTGTAGAGCTTTTACAACACTTTTAATAACATCCCCAAACTTGATTTCAACTTACTTTGACATCTACTTTTTATTTTTTTATTTTTTTAGTTGCTATACCTCAAACTTTATTTATTTATTCATTATTTTATTTATTTTATTTTTGAAACAAGGTGTAGCACTTATTTATTTATTTATTTTTGAAGAAACATAAATAAACTTTCCATAACTCCACCCATCCTCCCATACTTTAGCATAGCTCAAGATTATTCCTAGAATGATCAACATGCTTAAGGTAAAGGGTTGAAAGTTTGAAAATTTAAAAAAAGCTAGGCTAAAAGATGTGGGTAACAAAGAAAATGTAAAAATTAGGCTCAAAGGGGTGACTAAGGATATGCATATGTTAAGGTTGGCTTAAAAGGCTCAAACGATGTAAAGATGACCTAAATCATGTCTTTGGCAAAGTGTAGTCTAGGATTTCGCCTCAAGTGATAATTAAACAAGTTCTAGAATTCGATGAGATCGAATGGATTACTTAATTCGCATAAACTCTCTCTAAGTAAGGAAAATGGTTAAATGATTAAGGCTATATGCGCAGTGTTAAAAGAGCAAGCAAGACAAAACTTACACAAGAATCAAGCACACACAAACAATACAATATTCATCATTTTCCATGAGCTATAATTATTTCAATCTATTCATTATCATTGGCCTTTGACAATCAAACATACTCAATACTCAAAAAGTTTTGTTTTGTTTTGTTTTGTTTTATTTGTTTTGTTTGTTTTGTTTTTAAATACTTCTACCCCCAAACTTAAAATGCATATTGTCCTCAATATGTAAGCAATCATAAAAATAAGAAGGGTTATTGGAAACTTCCCCCGTTGGTGCTTGGCTCTACGAGTTGGCTCCTTGACTTCAAAGCTTGTGCCTAGAGAAGAAAAACAAGGAAGCAAGATAAATAAAAAAATAAACAAAAAGATTCTAAAACTTGAAAATAGAAATTTGAACAAAACAAATAAAAAGCATGTAAAAAGCTTGGGTTGCCTCCCAAGAAGTGCTTAATTTATGGTCGTCGGCTTGACTATAGAGAAGCACTCATCAAAGAGCGGCTTTCGCCTATAATAGGTGTCATATAGCACCACATACGGGTCTTGACTGTTGATGCCCTCAAGCTTGGCAAGATATGGTAGAATTCAACATGTGACTCCAACAAGACTAGGCTTCGATGCATGTGCTCAGGGAACATGAATGAATGATGTTAATGTAGGTGGAAGAGGTATTGGCCATATTGGATCTTTATAGAGATGATCTTGGATGATTAATGTAGTCACAATTAGTGGGGCACTAAAGACTTCTTCTTGTGATTCTTCTTCCATGGCTAAGTCTTGTACCCGAATCTCACTTAAAGAGTTGTTGTCATGAAACAACTTCAAGTGCTCCTCTTTTTGCGTTGGCTCCTGAAGGTGGTAATCTTCAATAGTCTCTATTGGTGCATCGATGGTAGGAGTGGATTCTACCAATTCTTCATGCCGGAAATCTTGGTCATTCAGAAAAATATTATTTTCCCAATAATCATGGTCGGCCATGTCTTCCAACATATAATAGGCTTCGTCAACAGGTCTTTGGAATAAAGGGAAATTACCATGTCTACTTTCAACCCAACTTCTTGTTGTGTCACATAAGCCATTGATGAAATTTTGAAGAATATATTCCTTAGTGAAACCATGATCAAGAAACTTATTAAGCAAGTCTCTATATCTTCACCAAGCACTATACATCGGTTCTATGTCTTGTTGGGCAAAACTCATTAGAACTTGTCGATGAGACATCTTGAAGTCCCTCAAATAAGACAAAAACAAAAAAATTAAAATAAAGGAAAATAATAAAAAAAATTCAAATTAAAACTAGAGTTATTTGGTATCGATATTAGTAAAACAAAATAGTCCTCAGCTACGGCGCCAAAAATTTATTGCTTAAAATTGCAAGTGAACAATATCGTAAATAAATAATAAAAGTGATAAGTAAAGTATAGTTTCCACGAGGACTGTCGTTACCAATTACCGAAATTATATTAACTCTTACTTTATTTAAATAACCGAAAAGAGAATTTTAAATAAAAATAACAAAATAAGCAAAAGACAAAAACTCAAAATACTAAAAAATCTACGGTTTCCGATTTCATCGGATTAATCATATTCAAATCCTCTAATTAAATTAATAAACGTCTATTTTGTATGTTGCCAGTGAATCTCTTTAAGTTAATCATTAATCTTTCTCAAGCATTAATAATTTAACTCACAATAAGCCCATTATCACCTCTCGGTCTCAAACTCTAAGCTTTTTACAATTCATTAAGAGCGGGAAATTCATAATGCTGCATAAGTTTCATAACTATCTCTAGTTTATGACAGTCTCATGGTAAATTAAACAAGGGTTTATTCAATCATCACTTCTCAGTCTCAAATCATACAAATTCATGCAAAAGTTGGTTAGAAATTCACAAGTATTAAGCACAGATTAAAATACTCAACATAGAACTTGAATAAAATATCAATCAATTAAAAATAAAAAACTCAAATAATCATAATCCGGCTAGATCGTATTCTTAGAAAAGAAAATTACTTCATAAATAAAAATAGAAATCTACAAAATAACGGTTCAATCATTCTCAAATTACAAAAATAAAAAGATAAGAAAATAAAGTAAAAAATCCAATTTAAAGATATCACAAATCTCCAAAACCTTATCTTAAATTTTCTTCTCCATCTCTTCTTGATAATTCAAGATAATCTTTTTCTAATTTTGTAGAAAACTAAACCTAAAGCTTAATTTTTTTTTTCTTTTTCTTATTTGGTTTTTGGCTTCTCTTGCAGCCAAAAGACAATGGGCACGAAGCCTAGGCTTCTATTTAAAGCCTCCAACCTATCCAGCTGCAGCCTCAAATCCCTAGGATTTTTTCCTTTTTTTTCCTTGCTGCAGAGGCTGACGCACAGCAGTCGCGGGCCCCATGGCGACAACTGGCGATGGACGACTGGCTGGAGGAAGATGTAGACACGTGGCGAGCTACTGTTGGGAGAAAACGAGGCTGCATGGACGAATGGTGTGACACAAAGCATGCGATCTGGAATCTCTGAGTTGGCCTGACACGTGGCCTTAGACTCGCTAGCTAGGGCGGGTGGACTGCACTCGCAATCCTGGGCTGTTGATGAGGCGATCCGACGGCCAGGAGTGCATTTGGCGTGCACGTGAAGTTCCGCGAGTGGGGAAAATTGTCTCCGCTTTTCTTTTTTATTTTTTAATCTTTTTATCACATTTTAACTCCAGATTACTACTTTTAAACTTTTTAACATAATTTAACATACACATTTGAAATAACATAATAAATTTAGAGGAAAATTAAAATAAGTAATTAAGATTATAACAAAAATATAAGTTTAAGAATACTAAAATAGTTTTATTTTATAGAGTTATTATATAATATTATTTTATTGACGAGTGTTAATTATTAGAGTTAGTGTATCTCGCTTTATTTAATTTAATTTAATTTTATTTTTTTTCACTGACTTGTGTTTTGAGGTCCCCCTTCTATGTTTTCTCTTCGGCAGATACGGGATGGACAACATGGATACTGTCAGACCCTCATAATGTGACATGCGGCCTGCGTGGGGACCGGCGCGGGCTGAGCGGTGCCAAGCCTCGGCATAGGCGTGGCGAAGCCAAGGCGAGTGGCCTTGGTTGGTGAAGTCTTGTTCGAAGGGTTCGCGGACAAGCATGATGGCGGCAAGAAGTTAGGCACGCGGGAAGACTAAGGCAAGCATGCATCGGCTTGGGCGGCCTAGCCAGCAGGTCTCGGACAAGTGAGCGAGTTTTGCAGAACTCGGGGCCAGGATGGTCGAGACAAGGTCCGAGAGACATGGCTAATCAGGTTGGCGGACGTGGTGCGTGTCCGGTCACAGTTTGTTGGCGTGGGATGCTGATGGGCGTGAAATGCGGTGCAAGTGGGCGAGCGGTTACACCAGTGGCCGAGAAATCTGGGGGCGTGGGCTGAGAGACGTCTACATGTGGCCCATGACCCAGATAGCCGTTGGCGCTGCCTTGGACCGAAATTGAGACCAGGTTCAACCAGCGGTTTCAGCCAAGACCGAGAGGGCTCAGCGAGTGGGCCAAGTGGCTGGTCTGTGCGCCCGACATGTGGTCGGTTCTTACCCAGTCCGAGGAATGCGGGCGTGCGTGGACCAAATGGCTCGACAGGGCGATGCCACATAGTCAAGCACGGAGTTAGCTGCCTAGTTAGTGCCTACGTGGTTGGGGGTGTCAACCACCTTGTATTGATTTAATTATACTGAGTTGAGAAATGCAAAGGACACAAGCGTTAAGCATTTTGTGTGATCCTTGCAGTAGACTTTGTAATCCTTTTTGTTGGTGAATAATAGAAAGGTTGGGATTTTCCCGTAAGCCTGTTGTGTCGTGATTATTTACTTGATTTAGCCATTGTGTGTGTTATGTTTGCTTGTGAGTTTGTGTGATTGGCTGACTAAGTGGGCGACTTAGGCCATCATAGGGCCGAAGACTAGAGGAAAAAAATTGGACCCTGTGACAATTGGTATCAGAGCACGGTCGGTGCCATGGTGGACGGCGATCTGGGTGAGCGTGTTGGTATCTTGGAGGATTTAATCGGTGCCCCAGCAAACGAGGCCGGAACCTTGGCCGAGCAAGCAGAGTTGCATTCGGTAAGGATAGTGGAGATTCACAAGTTGATCTCGGACAACCAGAAGGACATGGTGGATCGCTACCACGATTGTCTTCAACAGTTGTTAGCCATTGCGGAGCGAGTAGAGGTGCGGCTCTCAGCCATTGAGAACGATATCGCTTTACTAAAAACGACTACTGTTGGTGCATCTAGCAATGCGAGGGGTGGTGAAGGTTCGAAACTGAAAGTTCCGGAGCCAAAGCAATTTGGTGGAAGCCGAAATGCGAAGGAATTAGAGAATTTCTTGTGGGACATGGAGCAATACTTCAGAGCCGCTCGTGTGGTGGAAAGGGACCAAGTCACCATTACCAGTATGTACCTTGAGGGAGACGCGAAGCTTTGGTGGCGGACCCGATTAGATGATGATGCTAGCGCGGGTCGACCGCGTATTGAGACGTGGGAGACACTTAAGAAGGAATTGAGGGATCAGTTCCTGCCCTTGAACACCGCATGGGTAGCAAGGGAAGCTCTCAAAAAGTTGAAACACACCGGCACGGTACGGGATTATGTGAAGGAGTTTAGCTCCTTAATGCTTGACGTGAAGAACATGTCGGAGGATGACAAGCTCTTCAATTTTTTCTCGGGACTACAGCCATGGGCTCAAGCGGAATTGAGACGGCAGAATGTGAAGGATTTACCCACGACAATAGCGGCAGCAGATAGTCTTGTTGATTACAAGATTAATCCTTCTTCAACAAGTGCAGACAAGAAGAAGGGCGGCGATGGCAAAAACAAAAAGGGCAAGGAGCATAAGAAGGGCAAGAACAAGAAGACCGGGGACTCATCTAAGCAGCGGGGTTCGGATCCACCCCAAAGCCAAGGTAATGCTAACTCGGGTTGTTTCTTGTGTAATGGCAACCACAAGATCAAGGATTGCCCGAAGAGGAATAGGCTTACTGCCCTCGTGACTGATGTGAACCTAGCGGCAGTGGAGACTCGGGAGATTGCGCCCCACGGGTGAATCCAATCCAGTTGCTGAATGCTATCACGGTGGAGTCTAAGGCCCCTCCTAAGGGTCTTATGTACGTGACGGTGACTGTGAATGGAAGACAGGTGCGGGCCATGTTGGATACGGGTGCTACCAACAATTTCGTGTCGCAAGCTATGGTGGATTATCTCGGGTTGGAAGTCTCAAAGAGCCCAAACCAAGTGAAGGCAGTGAATTCGAGGGCTCAAAATATCCAAGGTACCACTACTTTTGTGCTCAAAATGGGGTGGCAGCAAGAGTGTCGGTTTATGGCTCTACCCTTGGATGTTTTTGATATTATACTTGGTGTTGAGTTCTTTGTGCAAGCCAAAGCCATTGCCATGCCACATTTGGGTGGCCTACTGATTGCTGACGAGTTTTGTCCTAGTTTTATTCCTGTTGAGCATGGATAGGTTACGGAGAAGCTTTTATGGCAATCGGCTTCCCAAGTTAAGACAGGAATTAAAAGGGGCGAAACGACCATGATTGCTGCTCTGGTGGAGGTAAAACCGGATCAAGTTGTTGAAGTCCCAGATCAAGTTGCGGCTGTTTTGGATGATTATAGCGACATGATGCCTGCTGAGCTGCCTAGGGTTCTTCCCCCTAGACGTGCTATTGATCATCGGATTGAGCTTGAACCTGGAGCTCGACCCCCGGCACGGGGCCCCTATCGGATGGCGCCTTTGGAACTTGCAGAATTGAGGAAGCAGCTCGGGGAGTTGCTTGCAGCCGGTTATATTCAGCCCTCGAAAGCCCCTTATGGAGCTCCGGTGTTGTTCCAAAGAAAGCAAGATGGCATGCTACGGATGTGTGTTGATTACCGTGCCTTGAACAAAATTACAGTGAGAATAAATATCCTGTCCCCAACGTTACAGACTTGTTCGATCGGTTATCGAAGGCGGCGTTCTTCACGAAGCTTGATTTGAGGTCAGGATATTGGCAAGTGAGGATTGCCGAAGGTGATGAAGCGAAGACAGCGTGTGTGACACGGTATGGCTCGTTTGAATTCCTAGTTATGCCATTTGGTTTAACTAACGCCCCTGCTACTTTTTGCAATCTCATGAATGATGTGCTCTATGAGTTCCTCGACCACTTTGTAGTCGTCTACTTGGACAATATTGTTGTGTATAGCCCGACTCTTGCAGATCATGTGGAGCATTTGAAGTTGGTTTTCTCGGCGTTGAGGAGAAACTCGCTCTATGTGAGGAAGGAGAAATGCGAGTTTTGCCAGCAGGAGATAATGTTTTTGGGCCATAAAGTGAGCAAAGGCCAGATCCGAATAGATGAGAGGAAAGTTCAGGCCATCCTCGAGTGGGCAGCCCCAACTAAAGTCTCGGAGTTGCGGTCAGTCCTTGGATTGACGAACTATTATCGACGATTTATTGAGGGGTACTCGAAGAAGGCCAGCCCTCTCTCGGATCTATTGAAGAAAGATAAGCAGTGGGAATGGACGCATGATTGTCAGGATGAATTTGATGGGATCAAGTGTGCGGTGACCTCTGAACCGGTGCTGCGGTTATCTGACTTTGAACTGCCTTTCGAAGTGCATACAGATGCCTCGGATAGAGCCATTGGTGGGGTATTGGTCCAGGAGGGACACCCCATTGCCTTTGAGAGCCGCAAGCTCAAGGAGGCAGAACAGCGGTATTCGGCCCACGAGAAGGAGATGGCTGCCGTGGTTCATTGTTTGGAGATTTGGAGGCACTATTTGCTGGGAACTAAGTTCGTGGTAGTGACCGACAATGTCGCTAACACATACTTTAAGACACAGAAGAAGCTGACCCCCAAGCAAGCCCCGTGGCAAGAGTTCCTTGCGGAGTTTGACTTCAATTGGCTGCATAGACCAGGAAGTCAGAACCAAGTGGCGGATGCCCTCAGCCGAAAGGAGGTAAAAACTTTTGTTGCTTCGCTAACCACTGTGCAATCTGATTTCCTTGATAGAGTCAAGAATCAGGCATTGGCGGACAAGATGTATGAACAGCTCAGACAACGGGTCAAGGAAGGGCTGGTTCGCAAATATTTTATTGAGGGTGACCTGCTTTATGCGCGAGGCAGCAGGCTATATGTCCCAGCGGGTGGTGGACTTAGACGTGAGTTGCTTAGAGAGACTCACGACCCTCAATGGGCTGGACATCCAGGTGTGGAAAGGATGGTGGCATTGCTATCTAGGACGTACTTTTGGCCAAGGATGGAAGATGATATTGAGATGTACGTTCGCACTTGTCGAACCTGCCAGATTGACAAGACCGAGAGGAAGAAGCAAGCGGGGTTGCTTCAGCCATTGCCTATACCGGAGAGACAATGGGAGTCTGTTTCCATGGACTTCATATCGGGTTTCCCAACGGTGGACGGCCTAAGATCGGTGATGGTGGTGGTCGATCGCTTCTCTAAGTTTGCGGTCTTTGTGGGTGCGCCTCATGCATGCACTGCCGAGGCAGCAGCGGAGTTGTTTTTCAAACATGTGGTTAAGTTGTTTAGAGTCCCCAAAGACATAGTCAGCGATCGTGATGCTCGGTTTACAGGTAAATTTTGGACTTTTTTGTTCAAACTGATGGGTTCAGATTTGAAGTTTTCCACAAAAAATCATCCGCAAAGCGATGGCCAAACGGAGCAGTTCAATGCGTTGTTGGAAGAATACCTGAGGCATTATGTGACGGCCAGTCAAAGAAATTGGGTGAGTTTACATGATACGGCCCAGTTTTGCTACAACATACATAAGTCTTCATCCACAGGTTTGAGTCCCGCTGAGCTTGTGATAGGACATCAACCTTTGACCCCTCTTGATGTAGCCAAGATGAAGTCACAAGGAGAGTGCCCTGCAGCCTATCGTTTTGCTCGTGATAAGCAAGAACTCATCGAACAGGCTCGGGAAAGCCTGGCAAAGGCACAACGGAGGATGGAGAAGTATGCGAACCAACATAGGCGGCCGTTAGAGTTTCAAGTGGGTGACAAGGTCTTATTGAAACTCACACCTCAGATTTGGAAGAAAGTGACTGACAAACGGTTTCACAAAGGCTTGGTGCAGCGGTATGACGGGCCTTTTGAAGTGATCAAACGGGTGGGCAATGTAGCCTATCGACTCCAATTACCGGAGAGGATGAAGATCCACCCAACTTTCCATGTAAGTTTTCTCAAGCCTTACTTTGAGGATGTTGACCAGGATAGGCAACACGTGAGGTGAGCCCCACCCAATGTACGGAAGCATTTTGAGAAGCAGGTGGTTAAGATACTTGACCATCGAACCATGGGGGCGAGTCGAAAGAATTGGCGCACAGATTACTTAGTGCAATGGGAAGGCAGTTGTGAGGCGAATGCTATTTGGGAACGTGACGTGACGTTGTGGCAATTTGAGGATCAGATCAAGGAGTATTTGGAGACCCTCCCGATGAGGACGTCGGCTTCATCCGGCGGGGGTGGGTTTGTCAGACCCTTATAATGTGGCATGCGGCCTGCGTGGGGACCGGCGCGGGCTGAGCGGTGCCAAGCCTCGGCATAGGCGTGGCGAAGCCAAGGTGAGTGGCCTTGGTTGGTGAAGTCTTGTTCGAAGGGTTCGCGGACAAGCATGATGGCGGCAAGAAGTTAGGCACGCGGGAAGACTAAGGCAAGCATGCATCGGCTTGGGCGGCCTGGCCAGCAGGTCTCGGACAAGTGAGCGAGTTTTGCGGAACTCGGGGCCAGGATGGTCGAGACAAGGTCCGAGAGACATGACTAATTAGGTTGGCGGACGTGATGCGTGTCCGGTCACGGTTTGTTGGCGTGGGATACTGATGGGCGTGAAATGCAGTGCAAGTGGGCGAGCGGTTACACTAGTGGCCGAGAAATCTGGGGGCGTGGGCTGAGAGACGTCTACATGTGGCCCATGACCCAGATAGCCGTTGGCGCTGCATTGGACCGAAATTGAGACCAGGTTCAACCAGCGGTTTCAGCCAAGACCGAGAGGGCTCAGCGAGTGGGCCAAGTGGCTGGTCTGTGCGCCCGACATGTGGTCGGTTCTTACCCAGTCCGAGGAATGCGGGCGTGCGTGGACCAAGTGGCTCGACAGGGCGATGCCACATAGTCAAGCACGGAGTTAGCTGCCTAGTTAGTGCCTACGTGGTTGGGGGTGTCAACCACCTTGTATTGATTTAATTATACTGAGTTGAGAAATGCAAAGGACACAAGCGTTAAGCATTTTGTGTGATCCTTGCAGCAGACTTTGTAATCCTTTTTGTTGGTGAATAATAGAAATGTTGAGATTTTCCCGTAAGCCTGTTGTGTCGTGATTATTTACTTGATTTAGCCATTGTGTGTGTTCTGTTTGCTTGTGAGTTTGTGTGATTGGCTAACTAAGTGGGCGACTTAGGCCATCATAGGGCCGAAGACTAGAGGAAAAAAGTTGGACCCTGTGACAGATACCATATTCATAAAATTTCATGCTTCAAAAATCACAACAAAAAAGTTCCTCACCACATTTACGACTCAAAATTATCTGAGTTTGAAAATTACCTTTCGTTGTAATATTACTCTGTACCTGAGTCAAAATATTTGGTTCTCACCAAAAGACTGACTAATCCACGATGTACTTACACTACTTGTAGACATTACACATTTGGTTAGACAATAGTCCACTTAATTGGAAGATTTCCTACTACGATGCCACAATAACAACACAAAATCACCTCCATATTCAGGCGTCTTACCTTGTCATTTTATCACTGACCAAATCATAACAATCTTCATAAAGATATTAATGTTGAGTAGGTAATGAATGTGATGCGGAGGGTGCCTATGTGGCTCACATGCGGACAGTGAGGCCGTAGAGATGCATTTAGATGCGGAGTGCGTATGCATGATATGTGGTCTGTTGAGATTAAATTGCTAGTAAATAAATATATATATTTTTATTATTTTATTTACAAATTTAAGTTAAAATTTAAATTGTTAATGTAACCTCATTGAATTGCTACTAAATAAATATATTTTACTTTCGAATTTACGTTAAAATTTAAATTATTAAAGTATGTAACCTCTTAAAGGATTGTGCTCTTCAGAAAAATTTGTTTTATAAATTACAATTTTTCTAAAGGGTATCACTAAAGGTTGTCAAACTTCTATTAAGTGTTGCAGAAAAATTTGAATTAAAATACTTTGAATTAGATTTTCTCTCTCACTTTATACTGATTTAAAATATTCTTCCAAAATGTTGTGTTCTTTTTCCTCGCGAATTTTCAATTTTTAGTTGGTGTTAAATTCTTGTTTTGAAGGCTTCACATATCCTGAAAGTGGTTTGTTGATCAAACCAAAACAATCCCTGTTAGAGAGGGGACAAATAATGCTTTAACGACGAATACGGGTTTTTTAAGTTATAATATATCCGGATTGTTCCAACGAAAGTTGTCAAAAAGGCCTGACAATCATTGCAAGCCCCTTTTCACATTGTTCTACTTTTAACCACAACGCTTGACGTGGCATGCTACATCAAGACCTGTGCAATGGCAATATTCGTTGTTGAAAAAGTATAAAATAGAAGTATCTACTCTATGATCTAATTCGTAATGTTATCTCTACTATTTTTGTTTTTCTTTCTTTTACTTAGTGTCAAACATTATTATACTTTTGAACCCCATAAAAATATATTTGTATTATTAAGATAATTTAAAAAATAAAAATATGATAACGATTATATGAAAAAAGTGAAGATATCAACATCAAAGTGTCATATATATATATACATATATATATAATATTTCTCTAAACTTTTTTCTTTGCTCCAAATATTTCTCTGTACTTGATGGTTCTGATTAGCACATTTGAAGCCAAGTGCTTTTGACCCAAGAAAATTAAATAAAAGGAAAGTGAAAAAATGTTTTTCCCCCCCTCTTGGTGCCTTGTTATTCATATAAAAAATGCATGTTCATTAATTTACGAAAAAATAACGGAATAACACAAATTTATAGATCATTTACATCAATATGAACACAAAAAGTTAACACTAGATCGGTATGATACAAAATTAAACAAAAGTTAGTTAAAATTTGTATCATGTGATCAAGAGTGGAGAATTTGTGGTATTAACCCTTTGCGGACTGTCATAGTGACTTTTATTTTCAATATTCATCTCTTAAAAAATTACGGAAAATAATAAGTTTGAATTATAATATTGACTTGTCGGAAAACTGTGTTTAGGTATTTTAGAAAATTCTAGAATTTTTTTGTAAACTTTATCAAGATAACCCTCATAATTAAATTAATTAAAAAAAAAAAACCATTTCATGAAATAAAATTTAAGTACATATGAATTCTTCCAATCGAATAATATATAAACTAAAGTCTCAAAACTTTATTGAAATTAAAAATGGTTCATCCCAAAATCGTTCATTCCGTTTTCCTATCACACATCGTCTTGCTTCGGCTCAAAGCTCCTTCAATACTACATCTTACCCTTTCCTTTATCTATAACATGAATTAAACTATATAAGCAAAGGGCTTAGGAAGACTCTTAAATCTCACCAACGTAAATAAACAATTTTATTATCATCATAAAACATCATCATAAATATAAATACAATTTAAAAACTTTTAACTTATAAAACAGCCCGACGTTGTACCATCATAACGCGCTAG
The DNA here is from genome assembly GCA_009761775.1 of Ficus carica. Taxonomy (NCBI): domain Eukaryota; kingdom Viridiplantae; phylum Streptophyta; class Magnoliopsida; order Rosales; family Moraceae; genus Ficus; species Ficus carica. The sequence continues at coordinate 16,279,959 of CM019744.1, read as the reverse complement.
TCACGGAGGAGTGTGGTAGCTATTCCCAAATCAACAGTGACAACATCATCATCATCAAGGGTGTACAACTCCATTTTAATACATAAAAATACATATACATACATATATATATATATATATACACACTTTTCATCAACATCAAAAACATATACTTTTCAAATCTTTGATTCATGTTGCAGGTAAGAGTATACTTACCTAAATGCTTAACTTACCTTCTTAAATTTTTCCCATGGTGACACGCAATTGAGGTCTCGAGTGCTTGCCTTTAGAACTGCTAATGCCATAATTAATAAATATAATAAAAATTAACAAAATACCATAATAATTCATCATATACATCCATCATATTATAATAGAGCCTAATAGGCCTAGTTCATCATTTAATAACATTAAAATACAAAATCCAATAATTATACAAAATTACAAAACTTTACAGAAACTAGAAGCCTGATCTATGTTCCTTCAAAAATTCATAACAATCTGTAAAAGACAACCAAACGATCCGAAACAGATTTTAAAATAAAATAGACATCCATAGCTTTCTAACGGGACCTAATTCGTTAAAAATGGAGACCGTTTGGATCCTCAAAAATAGTTTTGAAATCTGATCACCAAAATCTATAGAACAGGCAGCCGGACCCCTGCCTCTTTGAAAACTCATACAAATTTTCACAGATCTCTAAACGACCTGAATCTTATTTCAAATAAAAATAGATGACATCCAGGGATTTTCATCAATACCAAATTTATTAAAATGGAGATCGTTTAGTCCTTCAAAAATGATTTTGAAATAGATATTCAAAACTGGAAATTTCCATACAATGTCCAATCCGAAAATTTTATTGAAAAAAAAAAAATTTAAAACACGAAATCATCACCACAATAATATAACTCACACACACACAAAATAAAGCCCTAAGGCATGTTTTCAATATTAAAAATAATTAAATCACCATACCGATAAAATCATGAATTAAGAAATTGAAAACCTTAAAATCGTCTAGTTGACAAAAATCAACCATTCACAAAGCTTAATATAATTCTAAAGCAATAAGCATCTTCAATCAACCATATAGCCACTCCTTCAATCATCATTTCATGGATATTTCTTACAATCTCCTCAAAGTCATAAGACGAAACTCATCAAGAAAATCACTCAATCTCCCCGAAGGCATCCCAAACCGAAAAGAACAATAATAATCATCATCAAACAATGAACAAAACATACTTTAAAATCCATTTCATTTTGGTTGGATGAATTTGGAGGTTTGGTGGGATAGTCTTGTTGTGTATCAAAAATTTTTTTTTTTTTGGCTTGTGCATGTGTGAGAGTAATAGAAGGGGGGGGGGGGGTGGGGGGGGGGGGGGGGGGGGTGGGGGGGGGGGGGGGGGGGGGGGTGGGGGGGCGGTGTGTTGTTTTAGGTGAGAGAGCGGAATGAATGAGCGTAAATAAACAAAACTAAAACCCTTGTTCCCTATAAAAATGATGAGCGGTCAAACAAATTTGGAATTAATGAAAATATTAATTAATTTGTGGGTTGTCATCCCTTGTTTTGACACAAGGAGACTTGTCATATTCAAAAATTAAATGGAATTAGGGAGGTTTTCCTCTCCTTTTTTTTTTTTTTTTTTACACGTTTTTTTTTTTCCTCTGCAGCTTTAACTTCATTCTCCTCATTTTTCTAACACTCTCTCCACACACACACACACACATATATAAAACCTACGCTTCAAAAAGCAAGCTCACAATTTACAACATAAGTGAAATTTAACATATATAACCTCTAAAGTTATGCACGTTTGAATATGTATATGTATATGTATAAATATATATATATACAAATATATACTTAAAAAACATAGTTATATGCGTAATATATAATACGTTTTATCACGCAAAAATCTATGCACTTACTTATAATATATATATATAATATATATATATATATAATTCTATCAATTCATTATACAAATAATCAGATGACAACAGAATATTTAAAATAATTTGGCATGAATCTTTTATAGCAGTTCGAATTCTCGTCGCGGTCACATGTGAAAATAAACTCAAACGTAATACATTAATAACTAAATATTATTATTGTCGCATCTTTTATGTATGTTAATTTCTAACATCAAGTTAGTTTATTTATGGTTAGTTAAAAATTAGGGCGTGTATTAATTTATGTCATGTTGGTCATAGATAAAAAAAAAAAAGTAGTTTTATAGGTAATTTTCTCTTAATTTACTGATACTAAATCTAGAAAAAATTCCATTGAAGCAAGTGAGCAGTTTCTTGACGCTTTGAGTTTTTCTTACTTTTTCAGGATGGTGCCACTTATCCGTCCTGACTCTATCGTTCGGTCTAATTTCTTTCGACTATTTGCAGTATTGTATACTGTCATTAATTAAAAACTTCATTAATTAAAAAGCTGGTATTTATTTATTCATGCAACGACTAAAACAATTTAACATAATCCACATAATTAATTTCTCACCAACCCAATAAAAATATAGTATTTGTGCAGTATTTATTTTATCACGTAAAATAACTAATTTCCCGCACCAATTGATATTAATTCTGTATATAAACATGTACAACATATAAATAACAATGTTTTGAAAATGATTTTTGTGTTTTTTTTTTAATCAAGTGTTTGTATAAAACTTATGTACTTTTGGAAATATGTTTTTGCATTTTTTGAGTTTTATAAATTTTTCATTCATAATGAACACTAGTGCAGAATGTGGATACCACGACGGTTTTTAACCGTCGTGGTAACATTTCCACGACGATTTTCTAACCGTCGTGGAATCAGGGTCATGGAATCTTTTTAGATTCGACGACGATTTTTACCCGTCGTGGAATGATCAAATATAAGGCCTAAAGTGGATATTAAGAACATACCAGACGGTTTTCTTGAAAACCATCGTGGTAGGGTCCGCCTACCACGACGGCTTTCCTCCAAACCGTTCGTGGTAGTATTAACGAAAAAAAAAAATTGTCAATTTCATTTCATTCCATGGGTGGCAAATCCAGTGTATTATCAATTATTACACAACCAATAATAAATAATAACTAATCTGCAATGAGGTGGGTCACAATGTACAAACAATTAATATAACGATAGTACAAAATTTATATATTGTTTTGAGTCAATATTATATGAACCGCATGACAAATGTAGCCCACTCTTGCCTACATCAGTATAAAAATCCTTGGTTTGAATAGTAAAAGCTAGTCCATCAACAGTCAATGTTATTTCTCGCATGAAAGCTAATATAAAATAGCCGCATTCTATATAACCTTCCTGTATATGACAGTGAGCAGTATCAATCAACGTGTCGTAGTTGCGTTGCTTTTTATTCCTCTTCCCACCAACATCTTCCAATCATTAAGTGCCATAACAATTGAACAAATTTCAAAACCAATTACAACACATTATGTTATGTCAAATCAGGAAACATTGAACATCAAATAATACTAACAATGTAATTAGGTATTTAAAATCATAACCCGGTTCGTTTCCTAGAGGATTAAAATACAGGACTGAGTCATCTCACGGATCAATAAATGCCAAGATCCAATGTTGCCGCTGTTATATGGCATGAGAAACAGCTTTCCCCTTGGTGCGTTTGTTAAGATCCGTAGAATATTGTTGGCTCTCTCTCGAACGTAGACTTCGCGATCTACACTCTGTTGAACTGGTGAGACAAGAAATGGAGAAATAAACTCGAAACATTGAGAAACACCTGTTCTTTGCACAATAATCCGCTAAGAATCGACAAAATAATTAGTCAAACTTGTTACGTAAAAAGTCAAACGAAGGTAGTTCTTGTTGCGCCGAATGTTGTTGTACCTCCGGTTGTGACTGTATTTCTTCCTCCTTGCTCTTTTTTTGATTTGTTTGCTTCCCTCAGCTTCTCGATCGGGAGCATGACTGGGACCTCGACTTGCTTGGCTCAAACTTGTTTCAAGTACGACTAATCTTTTTGGCCAAGCAACAAAACCCACCGACAGCTTCTTCAATATATGTGGCGTCGAGCGTCGGAATAGGTAGGAGTGCCACATTTTAGTTTTGGGACTGTAATTGTCACTTGCACATTCCCCTCACCTAAAGGAATCTCATGGACTGTGTCGGTTGGAAACACAGTCGATGTATGCCCTGCCGATTGCAACAAGCCACATCTCCTACATTAACTAAATCAGTAAGAAAAAGGTGGCATTCCTCACTTGCGTTCGGCATGGGCTGCAAATTCGACGCCCCCGCTTCTTTTTCATTTAGGGTCAACTAGCCTAAAGCTGTTGTGTTGATCAACAGTCGGTGCGATCGTCCCTCGGCTATAGTACTCGGTTGATACCATGCTTCGCACAAATGGCTGTACGTTCTTTTAATGCTGCAAGCTGCCGTTTCACTTAGAAGACTTCAGCATTTTCCCTAGGACTTTGCACAATGTTGAAGTACTGTGACTGCTTGACAAACTTAGATTGACCTCGGATCCGGACCCGAATGCTCAGCATTGCCCTAATGACTTGGTCAATATGTCATATGTCCTCACAGAGTTCGGAAACTTTCTTGTGTCTCTTTTTACTGAAGTCATCCTGTAACAATTAGAGAAGATGTATAAATTCGTAAACATAAAGGAGTGTAAACTAGATATATTAGACCATGGATTCGTATACTTACTTTTGTATCGCCAATAATTTAAATAATGGATTCCTTGAACTCTCCATTTGGGTTGAACGTTGCATGTCCAGCCACGTAGTATGCCGATGGTGCCATTGTCCCCGTATCTCGAACTACAGTTTAATAATACCGTTAATAAACATACAAGGAAAATTAGAAAGTACAACATACTGTTGAAGAATTTTGTCTAAGTTAATTCACGTAGATTTTTTGATCACGTTTCTATATCCGTCTCGGCCCCCCCGGTTGATCTGTATTGCTCTTCTTTCTTATCTCACTTCCTTGTTTGGACAGTCTTTTGAAATAAGGGGTATGTCGATACACAATGAATTTTTTCCACATCTTGGTTGATGGTGGGGTAATTGTGAACCACTTTTGGCGGTCGTTGCCAAACAGTTTCTTCATCAATATGATCCCTGACAAAAACTTGATAAAGATCATATCTAAAATTTTTCGCTGACTCTGCACATGACTTTAAATCTTGTTTTTTAAATAAAGGTTCCACAATAAAAGAAGTTACGACTTCCACCCAAACTCTTTCTTTTCTTGGGGCTAAATCGGCCCTTCTAAAGTCAGATATCCAAATGAGAATGTGCTCTCGAGCAAGCACTCCAATCTAACTCTGTAATTCATCTCCTTCCTTCCTTAATAGTTGCCCTTTCGCGTCGAATGAAACTTCAATTCATTCTCCCTTTGTCCTAACAAGGTGGATTCTTCTCATAAGAGTTGCTCTTCGTTTACCATCTTCATCGGGATTGAATCTAGGTGAGTTGGTGTGTCGTGGTTTTCCCATTTGAGTTTGAGTTGACATTTCGTCCTCGTGATCTTGCGACATTATAAATTAATCTAAAACAACTCTGCACCCAAACACATAAAAAACACACGGAAGCATACATTAAATCATGTAAATCAAGAATCGAAACAAAAAATTTACTTAATTACGGAAATGACACACAATCTAATCAAAGAGGTATTTTATTGAACATGTAATATGCAAACATATAAGTCACAAAATCAACACTTTTTTTTCGGAAAATTCACATATCCGTGCCTTACCCAAGTAATTTTAAATCAATCTAAAACTAATTCCTACTCAAATTGGCATTTTATCGAACATGTAATTTGCAAACATACAAGTCACAAAATCAACACTTTTTTCCGGAAAATTTACAAATCCGTGCCTTACCCAAGCAATTTTAAATCAATCTAAAACTAATTCCTACTCAAATTGGCATTTTACGAACATGTAATATGCAAACATATAAGTCACTAAATCAACACTTTTTTCCGGAAAATTTGCAATCCGTGCCTTAACCAAGTAATTTTAAATGCAATCTAAAACTAATTCCTACTCAAATTGGCATTTTATCCGAACATGTAATATATAAATATATAAGTCACAAAATCACAACACTTTTTTTTTGAAAAATTCCCAATCCGTGTCTTACCCAAGCAATTTTTAAAGCAAACCTAAATTACAACTACAATCAACAATCACCGAAATTTAGGGGACGGATTTTGGACATTTGTGATGGAAAATTCCCAAATCAACATCAACAAAATCAAATTGTGGACGGAACATTTTGAATTTGGACATTTTAGACAGAAATTCACCAATCAACAACCACAATCAATAAAAGTCACATTTTGAACTGAAATTCCCAAATCCATGCCTTACCCAAGCAAGATATATTGCAACTTACCGGATTGGCAAGCGGGGGACGGGTGGAGTGGTAGAGAATGTAGGGGACGGAGGAATGACGGTGAGAGAGAGAGGGAAAAAAGCTCGGAGTTAGAGAGAGAGGGAGGAATGGCGGCGAGATAGAAAGGGAAAAAGGCTCGGAGTTAGAGAGAATGAGAGGAATGGCAGCGAGAATGTAGAGAGGGAGCGGAGAGAGATAAATGGAGGGATGATATGAGCGGCTTTGGGTTTGAAGTTAGAGTTTGTATTAAAGAGTGAAAAAGGCTCGGAATATAATGGGTCTGGAGTTGGAGTTTGTATTAGGTCACATGCTATATAGGATGGTATTCAAAAATCATAATTAAAATTTGTGCCTCTAGTATTTTTCTTATATATATATATATTATTATATGTGTGGAGATTTTTCGTACGTATATTATACGAGGGATCTATCATCCCGCAGCCAAATTTAGCAGGACGTGAACGGCGGTTCATACAAGGCCTTTGGATGCAAAGTGGAGGGCACTGATAAGAAGGGAGAAGAGAAAGAACTTGCATATATGGGCTGGGATATAACCCCAAGAGAGAGGGAGTTCGACCCTCACGGAACATGACGTCCGGCCCTCATCATCCTCACCGACACCTGGTGCTTCTCCGGGGCGATGCCCTCAGACAGCATCTTGGTCGATACCGACAGCTTCGAGGCCGACAAGCGAGTTGTTCGTAGCAATCCGAAATTTCACCGTTTTTGCCTTTCGGCTGGTTTTACGGGATCGAAATATGCTTCGAAAGTTGGAGGTGGTAACACCATGGCTGCAACAGTACCGGTAATGGCGGCACTACGTCTTCACCATGAGTACCGGCAACTTAACCATGAGTTCCAGCAACGATTGCCATGAGTTTTGGCAAAATCCTCGAGCACCTCCAATTGGCTTTTTTGCCGCGGCTCACGGTCTCACTTTCTCTTTCTCTCAATCAGGCTTTTTGTCGCTGTGGCTCCCTCCCTCCCTCTCTCTCTCGGGTTATACTGCCGGACGTCCGGCCGCCATACAACAGAGTATTCCTATATGTATATGTATACATTTATATATGTGGTTATTATATTTTTATATGTCGTAGAACTCTCTTCAACTGAGTAGATATTGTTACTAGATATTTACAAAAGAATAATTTACAAAGTTGAGAAATGTACATCATTTTAACAGTCTTCTATTCTCACCATTCTTAGAGAGCAATACCAGCAGTAGTGATGGAGTGCCTTGTAACGATTGGTGGTGAAAATTTGGGAACTATTTTTTAGTATACGGTTGTAACAGTGCGTCATCAACTTGAATATCTGTTTTCCTACAACGGCAATATAGAAGATCTTGAAAAACAAATTCGAGAGCTAGATGGAACCATAAACATGATTTAGAGTCACGCCGATCGAGCCCTACAAAAGGGAGATAATATTGATCAGGGACATGTTCAAGATTGGCAACGCGATGTGACAACTAAATCGGTGGAGGCAAAGCGTTTTCTAGAAGATGATCCGGACCACACAAGGGCTAAAGTGTTCATGTCACTGGCCCTTCCTGAACTTATCAGTGCGCAAGCGGTTAAGCAAGAAAGCAAAGGAGATAGTAGAGGAAATTGCAAATCAGATAAAAAAGGTAAATGATTTTGGCAACGATATTTCTTTCCGTCCCATTGTACAATTGGCTTTCAAGCAAGAAGACTTCAGAACTTTGATTCGAGAACATCAGCTCTGAGCAGAACGATGAAGGCCTTGCAAAATCTGAGGTTAGAATAATTGGGTTGTGTGGCTATGGGTAGCATGGGTAAAACCATGCTTGTTTAAACAAGTTGCCCCGACTAGCTATGGAAGGAAATATGTTTAGCAAGGCAATAATGACTGTCGTATCACAAAATCCTAACATCGAGCATATTCAAACAAGAATTGCAGAGCAGTTAGGTCTAACGCTAGACGAAAAAGTCTTATCCATAAGAGCAAATCGACTCGCAAATGATCAAAACAGGAGAAAAAGATTCTTATAGTTATAGACGATGTTTGCGAGGTGCTTGATCTGTCAAAAGTTGGAATCTATTTTGAGAATGATAACAAGGAATGTAAGATAATACTGACCTCTAGATCACAAGAAGTATGCAATGCCATGGGTGCAGAAAAGACTACTTTCCAAATTGAAGGCTTAAGTGTTAGAGAAGCAACAGATTTTTATTTAACAGAATTGTGGGTGATGTAAACCCTGAGTTCAAACCTTTTAGCAACTGAGGTGATGGGAGAATGTGGAGGCTTACCTCTTGCAATTGTGACAATTGCAAGTGCATTGCACAATAATAAGAGCTTGGCTTTTGGAGAAATGCCTTGCCAGAACTGAAGATCGCCCACAGGATCAAGTGAAATGTTTGGAAAGATATACAGGAGTGTCAAGGCAAGTTACGATGTTTTAGGAAATGAAGCAAAGTCATTATTGTTAATTTGTAGTGTACATAAAGAAGATGAAAGTGTGTCTCTTCAGGATCTGACAGGTTATGTTTTTGTTTTGGACTTGTCAGATATGTTTAACAATTAAAAGAGGCAAGTGACTGGGTGGATTCATTGGTTGATAAACTTAAAGCTTATTGTTTGCTGTTGGATGGCGACTATCGTAGACCGGTTAAAGTGCTTGATGTTATCCGTTAAGTTTCCATAACAATCACCTCAGAATTGGAGAAGAATCCCATGTATTGCCTCAGAGAGAATGTAGATTTGAAGATTGCTTCATGAACAGGGAGAATTTCAAAGACTTGTATGTGATTTCAGTGCCTGGAAGTGGTGGTATAAATGATCAGCTTCCTGAAAGGCTGGCATTCCAAGGCTTAAGTTACTAATTTTGAGGAACCGCCGGGCCCTAGAAATTCAGGATAAATTCTTGAAGGAACTGAAGAACTCAGAGATACATTTGGATTTTATAAGTGGAGAACAACTAGCTTCATCATTTCGTTCACTTCAAAATCTCAAAGCATACATTTGGAAATTTTTAATGGCGAAGATATGACGTAGCTATAAGTGGAGAGCTGAAGAATTTAGTGATTCTTGATCTTTCATATTCTTCTGGTCTACTGCGGCTGCCAAAAGAGATGGTAGTGTTGTACCAGAAGGCATGTTCAATCAGAAGTTTGGAAAGGTATCGCATAATAATTGGATAAATTGACTGTTTTCCCTCCAAATCAAGAACAAGAGTGTTGCGGGTCAAACATCTTGAGGATAGAATATTATATGAAGATGGCATTCAAATGTTGATGAAAAAGTCTGATGAGTTGTTCTTGGAGTCTATCCTGGTGCTACCCTTCCATCATTGAAGTAGATGCAAGCTGTTTTCAGGACTTGGAGCGTCTGCAGCTTTATGAATTGGAAAACCTAGAAAGCTTATGCTGACGTCACACCAACAACATCAGTTGAACGGCCGACTCTCTTCGACGACAAAGTAGACCCTGTTGCTCTTTTTATATCGTCTATTCATTATTAAATTTCATTTAATTATTGCCACTGTAATTTCTTCTTTTACATTAATATCTCGCCATTTTATTTATTTATTTTTGCTCTTTTTCCAAATATATAAGAATGCCCAAATTACTGACACTACTTACTACTTATGCATGTATATTTTACTGAACATCATTATTGTTCTTTATTGAAATTAATTATGTATTCATTATATAAACTTCTAAAGCGTTTTTCTTATTTTTATTTTTAAATAGTACAATCAATTAAGATAAATCATTTAGTTTTCTTGAAAACTTGGAATTAAGTACTACCATATTGACCAAGCGTACTATCAACATATAAAAATGAATATTTAAAAAAAAAGTCAAAATTAAAACTTGAGTAATCTACATTTGATCTAAAAATGTATATTCAAAAAATACAAATAGAAATATTTCATTCACGAAATTATGAACTATATTTCTTTTGTTTAATTTGTTTTCTCTTTGAATGTGTACTAATTTATATTGAAATGATTTGTAATTTAGAGAACCAATGATATAGTACTATGTTTCAATTAAGTAATTCACAAAATTAAAGTCATCTTTGCAGGTTGTATTTAATAATCTACAAGAGTTGACTATTACATGGTGCCATAAGTTGCGGTCTGTATGGACTTTAGCTACGTTTGAGAGCCTTCAACAGCTTGACAAGCTAAGCATATTTGGATGTATGCTTATGGAAGAGGTGTTAGTGTTCACCAACGAAGCTGGAGATCATGAGGAGACAAAGTTGAAGAAGATCTTACTCCCCAAACTTGAATCTCTTGAGCTTAATTTTCTTCGGAAACTCGAAAGGTTTGGATTTTGTCAAGCAGATGATTATTATACGATTGAATTTCCATCACTATCAAAACTATCCATTGGTGATTGTCCTGAATTGAGGACATTCATTGTCAAGTCCACACCTTCATCAAGAACTACTGTGGAAGAAGTAAAAGAAACAGAAATGGCTCAAGCAATTTTGTTCAGCGAAAAGGTAATTCCTTATTTTTCTTACTTTCGTTTTCCCATCCTAATTTCTATTTGGCTTTTATTCTCTAATTATTCTTTATAATTGTTGGGGTAAGACTTCGTCTTCCCATTACATTGTTGACTTCAGACGTGTGTCAAACGATTGATTCAAACGAGCGATGAGCTCTCAGTTCAAATATACGATGTCTTCCTATCATACTTGCGCCGGACCCAACGTTTGACATTGCTTCATTTTATCACGTACAAATCGCTCGTATGAATGGGCCGGACCCAGCTCACGATGATTTATTCAATCAAGATCGACGATCGTTCGTATAATTGGACCAGACCCAATTTACAATCTTAATCCATTCTATCACGAATTATGATCGTTCGCAGTCGAACGCTGAATCGATCAGTTCAAATCTGATTTGGCGTACATCGAATCTAATATAAGCCACGAACGGAATGATCACAAGAACTGAACCTTGTTTTCTAATCAACGTTCATCACTCGTGCTCAATGAGAGTTATAAGAGATATCTCTCATAACCGTCAAGTCCACTGTTCACAATGACATATCAGATCTTTTACGATAACTGACAATTGACAATGGCATCATATTCATAATTGCTTAGCCCACTATCTGTGAGACATCTCGATAACTGCTAAGTCCACATTGTAACACGTGTCCAGGAAGACATTTGAGCGAGAACCGCTCACCTGGAATTATGGGTTGAGACCCATCATTCTCCCTCTATTTATAGAGGAGACCCCCCCCCCCCCCCCTTCAGACAAAAGGTCTTTTTCTAATTTTACATGCCATTACTCTGCCGAAATATACCCAGAAATTACATTGTATCTGAGAACAATCATACGTAGTGAAAGACATCTCACTCACAGAGGACGTAGCACACAGCTTGGCGAACCTCTCTACATCTTGGTGTTGTAATTCTTTTTCCATTTTTATTATCTGATTATTTGCATATCAAATTGCTTTATGAATTTCATTACGATTTCCAAGGGCCCAATTAACCATGTTTTATTCCTGTTACTAACTTTCGTTAAATTTTGACGGTAGATTCCCGACATCTACAATAATCTAATGGTTGGTTTGATGGGATGTGATAGATCTCTTGTAAGATTATACATAGATCAAAACATAATCATCTAATGGTTGGTTTGATGGGATGTGATAGATCTCTTGTAAGATTATACATATCAAAACATAATCAATTTATTTCGTAGAAAAAGAAAAAATCACAATCAATTGATAAACCGATTCTTAAAAACAAACCAGAAGAAGAAGAAGAAGAAGAAGAAGAAGAAGAAAGAAGAAGAAGAAAGAAGAAGAATCAATTGATAAACCGATTCTTAAAACAAACCAAACCTATACAAAGTGTATAGATATATCTTAGCGCGTTCGGATACCCAATACGGATCTACACGTAGAAGAAGAAGAAGAAGAAGAGAAGAAACGTCATTAGAAACAAAACCTATACAAAAGTGTATTGATATATCTTAGCGCGTTCGGATACCCAATATGGATCTACACGTATAATTCAAATTGAATTATTAATAAAATTAGTTTTTTTTTTTTTAAATTCAAACCATACCCATTTATTATTTTTCTCTCCCAAAATACTTATTTGAACTCATGATTCCAGTTTGAACAGAGAAGAAGTTCAAACTTTCCATCCTAGCCTATATATATATATATATGTCCCAAACATAGCACGTTAAAGATTAACTACACTCACCAACAAGATCATCAGTCAACGACAACAGGTGCTGAACTTATTATATCCTATACAAAAGTGTATAGATATATCTTAGCGCGTTCGGATACCCAATAGGATCTACACGTATAATTCAAATTGAATTATTAATAAAATTACTTTTTTTTTTTTTTTAATTCAAACCATACCCATTTATTATTTTTCCTCCCAAAATACTTATTTGAACTCATGATTCCAGTTTGAACAGAGAAGAAGTTCAAACTTTCTCATCCTAGCCTATAATATATATATATATGTCCCAAATATAGCACGTTAAAGATTAACTACACTCACCAACAAGATCATCAGTCAACGACAACAGGTGCTGAACTTATTATATCATACCTGTTTCCCTTTTCGTTGTTAATTCATTAAATTATTATCACTAGTACTGAAATTATTGCCTGATCCTATTTTAATTTCTTCTATCATCTTCATGAATATTTATCTATTTCGAATGTAATATCAGGCAAGAGCCACATAATGCTCCTTATTAGCTTCCATAATGAACCAAAACACATGTCCAAATTATTAGCATTACTTACTATACTAATATATGTATGCATATTATATGAATATCATTATTGTTCTTTATTGAATTAATTAAGTATCACACATATAAACTTCTAATGCCGATTTTTTTTTTTTGAAAAAGTTAAAAATAAAAAGTCTACCAAAAGAAATCTTTTTTTTTTTTTTTTTTTTGGGGGGGGGGGGGGGGGGGGGGGGGGGGGGGGGGGGGGGGGGGGGGGGGGGGGGGGGGGGGGGGGGGGGGGGGGGGGGGGGGGGGGGGGGGGGGGTGGGGGGGGGGGGGGGGGGGGGGGGGGGGGGGGGGGGGGGGGGGGGGGGGGGGGGGGGGGGGGGGGGGGGGGGGGGGGGGGGGGGGCATGGAGAATAGCACTATATATGCCACTATCCCAGCGGACTATCAACAATTTTTTAAAGGAAAAATCATATTAAACTTGAATCGGCGTTAATATTTCAAGAAGTACAAAAAATTTGGTTTTAAATTACTAACAAAAGATTTCTCTAAATTTATTTTTCCGAAATAAAATAGAATAAAAAATTTCATTCAAAAATTTTGAACAATTTTTGTACTTTTTTTGTTGTTTTTAATTTGTAAGATTTTATATTGAAATAATTTGTTTAGAGAACCATTGATAATACCGTGTTTCAATTAAGTCATTCACAAATTGAAGTCATCGTTGCAGTTGTGTTTGAGATTTACAAGAGTTGAGAATGCAGGTGCAATAGTTATCGTCTATAGCTACAGTTGAAAGTCTTCAACAGCTTAAGAAGCTAATCATTGAGAACTGTCATCTCATACAAGACGTATTAGTCTCATTAAAGAAGCAGGAGATGAGGAAAGAGAGTCGAAGAAGATTTCATTCCCCAATCTCGAATATCTTTCTCTTCAAAATCTTCCAAAACTCGAAAGGTTTGGTTTGTCAAGCAGATCATGATCATGTTCGATTGAATTTCCATCACTGTTAGAACTATCCATTGATAATTGTCGTGAATTGAGGACATTCATTGCCAAGTCGACACCTTCAACAAGTACTGCTGTGGACGAAGTAGAAGAGAGAAGAAGGCCCCAAAAATTCTGTTCAATTCAAAGGTAATTTTTAATAAATGAATACTTATTTGTTCTCTCTATTTAATTCTTGTTTGGCTTTCATTCTCTAACTGTTCTATTATCTAACAGCATGTCGATCTAATGTAATAGATCGCTTGTAAGATTATACATAGATTAAAACATAATCAATTGATCAAACACGAAAGAAAAAATTAAAACATAAATAATGACCGATCTAAGCCAAAATAAAAGAAAAGAAAAGAAAAGAAAAGAAAGAAAATCAATTGATAATTAACCAGTAGAATATTGGTTGAGTAGAAATAATGTTGTTAGGAACCAACATATACTAGTAGATAGAGTCGTACCCTTTTATATAATTCAAATTGGATTATCAAACAAGATACCCTTTTTTGATCTCCAAACCACAACCATTTTTTTCCTCTCCCAAACACCTAAAAGTTCAAACTTTCCCATCCTGACCTGTATATATGTGCCAAAATAGCATCCTAAAGATTAAACGTTTTGGATTGATAAACCATTAGATTCTTTTTTTTTTTTCCCCCTAATAAACCACTCGAATATTGGTCTTAAGAAAATAGTATCTTATGGATATTGTTCTACTCTGCATTTTCAGTCCTCTAAAGCTTGGGAAAAAACTAAAACCTAGTTTAGTATCTTAAGTGTTCAATATTTTGGATTGCAATAATTATTAATCTCTTGCCTTTTGGACGTTCAAATCATCTTATAGGAATACCAAATATTAAAATTGGGAAAAGTGAACATCAGACGCTTATTCCCCAAGAAAACCAACGAATAAATAGACTTGCCTATAGAGGGGAATTTTCCGGTGTGTTGGCTCATAATTTGCTGTTGAGAAAGACAATATTTAGAAGAGACCAGAAGTGTGGTTCTTAATGAGGGAAAACCTTTGAGGTTTTCTCTCAATGAGTTCGTCTTGATTTCAGTTTATACACAGGTGGTGGATCTTCTGAGGATGAAATCAAAGCGCAAGAAGTAAATAACAAGTTGAAAAAAAAATATTGGCCAACAAGAAAAGTGTTTTATTAGCGGATGTTGCCAAAAAACTAAAAGAGTTTAGCGTTACAAAGGTTAGGACCAAAGATAGGGTAAAGTTAGCAATTCTGTACATGGTAGCAGGGTTATTGACGTCTTCTGATAGCAAAAAGGTGGTTAATCCTTCTTGGCTCCATTACGCCAACGATCTAAAATTCTTCACTCAATATCCTTGGGGAATGTTGTTACAATCAGACATTGAAGTACATAAAAACTGATTTGGTGGCAAAGTTTAACAAATCTTCATCATCCTACAACTTCTATGGTTGCTTATGGATATTTCAAGTAAGCTTTTCTTATACTTTCTTTCTTAGTTAATAATTTTATAAATTGGTTTGTATTAACCATAATTTAATTTGTAATACAGATGTGGGCTTTTGAGGCTATGTCAAAGTTATGTGAGATGATGGCTAAGAAATTAGCTTTGAATGAGAAAACAAAAATGGGCCACGGTGGCTTCGTTGGCAGAATATTCAGAATCCTATTGGCACCTAATTTGATCCTTGCTTGGAGGCCATGAGATTTGCTGAGGTATTAACCAACTCGTTACAAGTTAAATTTTATGATTTTTGTTTAGATATATTAGTCCAATTAATCATTATTTTTCCCTTGTGTTTATTCAGTTACAGTCCGTCATACTTTAAATCCTTCATTCAAGGAGAGGCAACGAGAATATTATTTGCGAATGAAAGGCGTGAGGACTGCAGTGATAATGTCATTGATAGCCTAACAAAGTTATTAGATGGAGATGTCATCCTATGTAGTACTGTCGATTCCGATGAGAGAAATGATGAACTTAGATTAAGTCACATCTCTCGTGATCTGCTACAATCTCGAGGTCTTTCCCCGCCAGTACGGCCCATGAGCAGATGATTAGATCCTCTTCCCCCGTGGTCTGCCAAGACAACACCCGATGCCTACAAGTCCCACCTCTCTTGATCCTGCTACAACCTCGAGGTCCTTCCCAGCCATACCGATTCATGAGTAGATTCGAGCCTCTACCCCCAAAGGACGGGCAAACTCATTGCCCGACGCCTACATTCTCGACCCCTGTTGGCCCCCGACGCACTGCGCGATGCCCACAGCCTCAACTCCAGTTTAGAGTCATTGATGCATTATATTGACCGTCATATAGGCGAGCACGAAACCTATATGAAATCAATGTTGGCCAATCACGAGGCAGCAATTGTGCACAAGATGGAGGAAAATAATAAGGCAATTATGAAAAAAATAGAGTCTGCTATGGCCATGAATAAGGAGGCATGTAGTGCGGGGTGAATGTTGAGTTTGAGCGGGAGTTATCAGGAGGTGTAGAAACCAGATACAGTGGTGGTGATAATTTCAAATGCCAACAACATCCCTCACAAGACGAACGAATAAGAGATGGTGGCGAATAGAACATGACAGGTAGTTGGTATGCAAGACGATGCCAATATTGAAAATGTGAAAAACACGAAGGCCTGCCGGAGAGGCAGAAAAAAGAGCGCTAGTCTTACTATCACCTTATGTGGTACAGTGGCCAAAAAAGATTCAGCACTCGAGGTTTGATGCTCAAAAAAAGTTGCAAGATACTCTTCTAAGCCCACAAAAACACTTTAAGTAATCAAGAAATCTAGTATTATCAGTACTTTGAGTTAAAATATGGTTATATGCATATGTAAAGACAATATTGGATCCTATTATGGTTTTTAACGCTTAATGTTAATGTGTGTTTTTTATTTATGAAAATCACATGTGTATAATCTGGAACTACCACAAATATAACAGGAGCGACCGAAGAAAAGTTAACGAACGACCGTCTGGTCGTTTTCTTCTAGATTAGTTTTTTTTTTTCTTTAAACAAAAAATAACATGAACAACCAGTAAAATAACAGGAACAACCACTAAAATTATTGGAACAACCATCTAGTCGTTCCTTTAAAATCAAAATTTTAGCTCATTTTTCTTATTATTATTATTTTTTTTTTAAAACCGAAAGCAAAAATTACCATATGAAATTTATCTTCACGTATGATTTGCCTCAAAACACACAAAACGACCACAAGAGAAGGAACACCACTAAATTAAATTTTAAGAACAACCATTCGGTCGTTCCTTGTAAACATTGACTTTTTATATTTTTTTTCCTTTAACAAAAGTAAAAACAACCATAGCGATCTTTGTTCATGTATGATTTTTCTCAAAAAACGTCAGATCAACCACATAAAAGGATGGAACGACCACAAAACATTCAAGAACAACCATTTGGTCGTTCCTTGTAAACATCGACTTTTTTAATTTTTTTCTTTAACGAAAATAAAAATAACCATATGCGATCTTTGTTCATGTATGATCTGCCTCAAAAACATCAGACCAACCACATAAAAGAATGGAACGACCACAAAACATTCAAGAACAACCATTCGTCGTTCCTTGTAAACATCGACTTTTTTTTTTATTTTTTTTCCTTTAACGAAAAGCAAAATAACCATAGCGATCTTTTTCATGTATGATTTGTCTCAAAAACGTCAGACCAACCACATAAAAGAATGGAACGGCCACAAAACATTCAAGTACAACCATTCGGTCGTTCCTTGTAAACATCAACTTTTTTTTTATTTTTTTTCCTTTAATGAAAAGCAAAAAACCATATGTGATCTTTGTTCATGTATGATTTTCCTCAAAAACAAAAAAAAACAAAAATCAAAAACCAAAAGCCAAATTAATGACTTTCTCAAACATACTTAATGACTTTCGCAAATGACTAGCATTCATAATACGAAATCACCATGGTCAGTGACTTATGACATCATTTTTTTCCCTTAAACGAAAAACAAAAAGCACCATGGTCAGTGACATTTGTCATGTATGATTTGCCTCAAACACACGGAACGGCCACAAAAGAGAAGGAACAACCACTTAAATTTCAAGAACAACCATATGGTCATTCATTCTAAATATTGACTTCATTTTTTCCTTTAAACAAAAGCAAAAAGCATCATGATCAGTGACTTTGTCATGTATGATTTGCCTCAAAACACACGAACGACCACAAAAGAGAAGGAACACCACTAAAATTTCAAGAACAACCATACGGTCGTTCCTTGTAAACATTGACTTTTTTATTTTTTTTTCCTCTAATGAAAAGCAAAAAAACCATATGCGATCTTGTTCATGTATGATTTACCTCAAAAACAAAAAATAAAATACCAAAACCAAATTAATGACTTTCTCAAACATACTTAATGACTTTCGCAAATGACTAGCATTCATAAAACGAAATCAACATGGTCAGTGACATATGACTTCATTTTTTTTCCCTTAAACGAAAAGCAAAAAGCACCATGGTCAGTGACATTTGTCATGTATGATTTACCTCAAACACACGGAATGACTACAAAAAAGAAGGAACAACCACTAAAATTTCAAGAACACCATACGGTCGTGTCTTCTAAATATTGACATCATTTTTTTCCCTTAAACAAAAAGCAAAAAGCACCATGGTCAGTGACTTTTGTCATGTATGATTTGCCTCAAAACACACGGAACGACCACAAAAGAGAAGGAACAACCACTAAAATTTCAAGAACAACCATACGGTCGTTCCTTCTAAATATTGACTTCATTTTTTTCCCTTTCATTTTTTTTCCCTTAAATGAAAAGCAAAAAGCACCATGGTCAGTGACTTTTTTCAGGTATGATTTGCCTTAAACACACGGAACAACCAAAAAGAGATGAACAACCACTAAAATTTCAAGAACAACCATATGGTCGTTCTTTTTCTAAATATTGACTTCATTTTTTTCCCTTAAACGAAAAGCAAAAATCATCATGGCCAGTGACTTTTGTTGTATTTACCTCAAAACATACGGAACGACCACAAAAGAGAAGGAACAACCACTAAAATTTCAAGAACAACCATTTGGTCGTTCTTTGTAAACATTGACTTTTTTTTTTTTCTTTAACGAAAAGCGAAAATAACCATATGTGATCTTTGTTCATGTATGATTTGCCTCAAAAACGTCAGACCACCCACGAAAAAGAATGGAATGACCACAAAACATTCAAGAACAACCACTTGTTTGTTGCTTTTAAATAGTCCCTTTTTTTGTTCTTTAAAAAAACTAATAAATGAAATATCAAACATCTAACATTCATAATAAAAATAAAATAAAAACCAAAAACAAAATTAATGACTTTCTCAAACATACTTAATGACTTTCACAATGACTAGCATTCATAAAACAAAATTAATAAAAATGTAAACTGTCAAACTAATAATTGTCCTTATTAGGTGATGTTTCTAACATCGGATGGATGTTATGACTTTGGACATTTCTTTGAATTATGTCATTTCTGACCACATGTCGCGCATGTATACTTCTTGACTCTATATTCTCCTTGTGAAGGGAAGCAAGTTAATCTTGGCCTCCCTCTAAACACTTTCACTTCTGGTTCTACTACCTTAATACGCTCTTACCTCTTCCGGGATATTGTGCCATTGCGATTCTGAAGGAACATGATAATAGATTCTGCATATGCCAACATCCAATAATCTGAATGTAGTACTCAGAACAAATGGAGTATACGAAGCTCCAGTATGTTACGGCCGATAAAGACCTGCTGCTGCTATAGCGTGGATGCACGAAATCTTGTCAATGTCGAAAACCCTACACGTGCAACTCCTTGTTGTTAAATTGACACATGCATTGAAATCACCACCCATCACAATGTATTCATTCTTATTCAGTTGGTATGGCGTCAATGAACCAGCTTCATCAAATCTTCTTCTGAGTATTGCTTCTCTCTTTGGTGTAGTTGGTGTGGTCACTAAAACTGATTCTCGACGCCGAGTGAAGAACCACTGTCCCATTGTGAAGAGGACGAAATCGATCATTGCAGTTATGGGATACTTTCTTGCCTTCAGCATCATATTATTCAAAGTCTCGACTATATAGTAGTCATAACTTCATACTTGTTGCCTTTAAAGTGAGCTCTTGACCATTCTTCAAACTTGACATCCTTCTCGAGATACTGAGCCACCTTTGGATATTTTTTACTCATGTCCCTGAAATGTTTCTCAAACTCCTCCAAACCAGTATGCTTCAGCAGCATCCTTGAACACTCCAATAGAAGCAGCACTCTTGAAACAGTTCTTAATATTCATCATAACATGATAATAACATGCCCCATGCTGCGCATAGGATAAACGTGACTCACCGCATAACTAATGCTCTGGTTCCTATCAAAATAAAACATATCTCTGAGCTGTCATGTATTACCTCCTTCAGCTTCTCAAAGAACAAAGTCCATGAATCATTGTTCTCAGTGTCACCCAAACCCCACGCAATGGGATAATTGTGATACTCACTATCTTGTGTGGCAGCAACCATCAACACCCTCTTCTATTTAGTTTTGATCCAAGCCCCATATATGCCAATAACTTTTCTCATATTCTTAAAACCCTGTATAGCTGCTCCTAAAGCCATAAAAAATTACTTGAACTTATTCTTTGAATCAACTTCAATGTGCGTAACTGTACCCTTATTAACTTGTTTGAGCATGTAACAATACAAGGGGAGCATGGCGAAATTGTGTTGTGGCGTCCTTCTGATCAAATTTTGAGCAAATTGCCTTCCTTTCCATTCCTTCTAATAACTTACTTGAACCTTCAATTCCTGACTCATGAATCCCATGAGAACTTTTGGATTGGGTGGTTGCTTACAATCGATGAAGTGTCATTTCATACAAGCTCCAATTACAACGACTGGTTGTATGTCTGTGATTGATTGATCGATCGATTCATCAACAAACAAGTGTGGATACCATTATATTGTCGAATGACAAAAAATTCGAACCTGGCATTTTTGTAGCTCGCACCCGCCACAAGCAATTTGGTTCATCTACACACACAACTTCCTTTAATGACTTTGTTGAGTTCTGACCTTCATTTCAAACTTTCTATTAATGGCGATGAGGTTTAACTTCGTATTCAATTCTTCCTTACTATCAAAATCTTTACCCACCATTAAATCCGAACCATCATTTCTGTGGAACAAATCTTGTCTCTTCAGAATCAGAATATTGACAACGGCTTTCATAAACTCTCTCATGTAGATCATCACCTCCTTCAGATACACCATCATCTTCTCGGGTACACCATCACATCCTTTACGCATCTTACCACCTCCTTCGGGTACATCATCACCTGTTTTATCTACACTATCATCTTCATTAGCTACTTCCTCAAGCACTGACTGTTCTAGTGTTGGATTGGAACCGATGATGAAGTTGGATTGAAGCCAGTGATCATTTCATTGATTGGTGTACTAGTTGCACAAATCTGCAACGGATGCTCATAACTACCAAGTAATTCAGTTGGAACAAATCTTGCAACAAATGAGATTTCTTCATTGATCTGACACCCAAAATAGTCATCATGGAAGCCTAGTGCATCACCACCATACTGTTCAAATCATCATCACCACGAACATATATTGATTTTCCTTTATCATATTTTTCTTTGATTATAACATGTAGAGTTATTCCTTGTTTTTCTTTATACAAAAACATAAGATCTATAATATCTAAATCATTGAAAATAAGTTGGTGTAGCAGTGTCACCAAATATGTCAACAACAAGTTTGTGTTATCTCAATTGCATACTTACTTTGGTCAATACTTGTTTTGTCGTAGATTGTCTCTTCCAATTCCAAAAAGTTGATACTCCTATCAACCACAAAGCCCTTGCTCATACCAACTCTGAACCACCTCCAAATCCGCCATCCACCTTTCCCACTTTCCATTATACTCAACAAGAATGTAGATCTGACTCATACCTATCATGGATTTTGAGATTATCAATTAACAAACAATAAAAATACAACTACAAATTTATATCAATCAACACAAAAAAATAAAAAAAATAAATCAAACAAGAATCATGTCGAACGTTCGTTATTATTTCATATTATAAATATAAAAAATTACAAGAATTGTTATAAAAAATTGCAAGAACTGTCGGAACTACCAGGAACAACCATCATTTTTTCACATGATCGTTCGGAACAAATGACGGTCGTTCCGTCTGAGTCATCTTCAACCTTCATCTACATCAATGGCAATCCCCAAATTCGTTTATTTTATGGAAAAAAAAAATGATTTAAGGCTAAATAAACATATACATTTACATATAATCCTCTAAAACTACCTTACAAACAACATCTAGCCATTAAAAATTACAAGAACTGTCGGAACGACCAGGAACAACCATCATTTTTCCACATGCGTTTAGAACAAATGACGGTCGTTCCGTCTGAGTCATCTTCAACTTTCATCTACATCAATGGTAATTTCCAAATTCATTTTATTTTGAAATTTTTTATTTTATTTTAGGCTAAATAAACATATACATTTACATATAATCCTCTAAAACTATCTTACAAACAACATTAGCCATTTACTAACCTTGCTAAGCGTTTTTCAAAAATCTTATTTCTCTTTTTTTTTTTTTTCTTTTTTCAAAGCTCTTGATCGTAGAACTTCGGGTGTGCCATTGTTGCCGGAATGAAGTGAATGTTGAAAGATTTGGGGTGGTTCTTGACGTTTTCTCTCACACAAATGCCTCCCTCCTTTCCTCTTTGCACGCCTCGTCTACTCCTCCTGCTGTCAGGATTTTCTGTTTTTTTTTTTGTTTTTTTTTTTTTAACCTTATATTAATATCTTTATTTTTTATATTATTTTTTTTAAAAAAAAAAGTCATTTTGTTAATTAAATTTTTTTAAAAGTCATTTTGTAAATGAAAGAAAGTTAAAAGGTTATTTCACAAATTCACTTCGGAATTTGAGAACGGCGATGCGGATTGGTTTGGGCTTCGCCATTCCGGCGGATCTGGTGAAACCGTTCACAAATCAGGTTTTGTCGGGCTGAATATTCGCAAATCAATGGTGGATGGTTGCGGATCGGGTCAAATGGGTCCGAATATTCGTGGATCTGGCGTGGTTGGTTGTAGATCGGGTCGGATCGGGCTGGAATTTCGCGGGTCTGTTGCAGCAGTTCGTGAATCAGATCAATTTGGGGTTGGGCCTCATATTTCCGGCGACTCTGCTTGGAATCGCGTGTTGATTTCGCCGGCAGCATAGTAACTCGCGATTGGGATCAAGGGACTGGCGGGTCCGGTGAGTTCAGGGCTGATTCCGACTGGATTAGGTTCGAGTCTGCACTTTCCGGCGAGCTTGGTGCGAACTCCGGCGCGGAGGTGGCTGGGCTCCGAGATCCGCTCTATTGTGGTTGGGTCAGAGGATTCCGGCGATGTAGTGGTTCGGTTCTGTAATTCAGGAGAGTTTTATGGCTGGATTAGAGATGTCTGGCGAGTTTATGGCTAGGCCCTGGGACTGCCGCGAGTTTTTTGGGGCGGTCAGAGATTTCCGGCGGATTTTGCGGTTGGTTCTACACTAGTCCGGTTCGGCAGGTTCAATTCTTCCATGGCTCTGTGGTGGGCCTTTAGAAAGTCAATTGGATTGGGAGCTCATTCAGGCTCAATTGGTACTGGGCTGGAAATTGGGTGTGGCAATTGCACGTCTTGGCTGAGGGGTTGGGTCAGTTGAAAGCAAACAGTAGTGCTTTGGGAAGAAAATCAGCAGGGCTGAGTTCGTCAAATCAGCACCATTATTTTTGGGTCGTAGTTCATGGTTCATTAGTTCCTAAACACGTTGCTCTTGGTTCATATTTCATGGGTCATAGTTCATTGGGGCGTAAACAAGTTTCTAAACATGTTCATGGTTCCGATGCATGGGTTCATGGGCGCTCATACCAATTGATAAGGAACCCAAAAACATAGACATAGTGTTTGGTGTTTGAGTTTGAGTTAAGATTTATAAGCTTAAATAGTGATTTTAGTTGACTTTTTCAGAAAGACAGAAAAACTTTTGGGGAAAAAGACAAAAATTGAGTTGATGGTGGTGAGTTTAAACTCACCACCCAAACGGGCCCATATTATTATCGAATCCAAATGGAACTACTACTACAATGTAAAATACGAAGATACGGAGGGAATTCCAGGACCGCCAACTCTCCCAATGGCCTCAGCCAAACCCACAATCACAGACTAAGCCTCCGTTTGGTATTACGGAGTTGAAATTTTTAAGTTAGAATTGGTTAACTTTTTAAAAAACTAGTAATAATTTTTGTTGATTTTTTCAGAAAAGACAAAACTGAGATGAAAAATATAAATTTGAGTTGGTTTACCAAATGTAGCCTACCTCCTCCTCCCCTCAATAGACCTTACCCCCCCCCCCCCCCCCCTCCCCTTTTCTATATACTAACTATCCTAAGTTCCTTCCCCTAATACTCTGCTACTGACACTAATATTTAGCTACCAACACTAGGTTCTTGACATATACATTAGTATTTAATAAGGTTTCTTAATCAGACTCAACTTCACTTAGTATTATATTATTATTTTTTGTGAATAAAATGATAATCATTTTGCTTGTCAGTTGCAACTAAAACAAGTAAAGTAAAATAAAATAGTTTACTAGGTAAGTAGTAGCACCTCTACTGTTCGTCTTTAAATGGTAATTCTTGAAAGTTAATTTCAATTAATAAAAAAGGACATTCAACAACAACTACAGTAAAAAGTTTTATCATGTCCCTAGAATAGTAGTTCTCATCATGAAAAATATAATCAACACCTAGTCAGCCAAAGAAATATAAAATTATGGTAAAAGTATAATCTAATGGTAATTTTACATCTAATTTAAAATGTAGGAGTTTGAATCCCTACACTCTCAATTAGAAAAAAAAAAAAAAAAAAAAACCTATATATACGTACGGTCCTGCTACATAATCTCAACATAATACCTATTGTCTTATTTATAGACTTTTAAGTCCCAATTCCAACTACAAATAGAACACCTAAAAAAATAATGTTTAAAGAAAGAACGTTGATACAAATTTAGAAACCAACACAACACACAGAAGGAAAACAAGTATTAAGGCCTTAATTAATTACTAGTCAAATCTGTCTCAATATGAATGCTAGTCCAAATTAAATACTAGAGACATACATATCATAAATTAATTAAACGTAATAAAATTACAATTAAATAATAATGCATTTAAGTTAAAGTAATTTAATTTTCACCTAATAGATTCATTGTTCTAGTAGAACACTAAAGCTCTTACTAGACCTGTCCTAAGGGAGTGTCCAATTCAATACAAGCATGCATGTGACTTTTAAAAACAAATCTTAATTGTGTATCCAAACCACGATTTATATGGATTTTTGCTTTAAAATTGGGTGTGTACTTTTTCTTTCCTTTTCCGTTTTATGTTCATATACTTGTCATCAACGTTGCTCTACTCATGCTTGATGATTCAGATTCAGATTACTTCTCTATTTTAATTTCAAAATACTTATAAGACATATATGACATTACATAAAAAATAATAAAAAAATAATAAAAAACTTTGCACGTCAGGGAATTCATAAAAGAAAATAGAAACTACGAACAAACCAAGGTTGCACGTCAATTTCGTAGATGTATTAGCATTTACACAACGTCCAAAATAAATCTCTCTTTTCAAACCCAATAAAAGTTTTCAATTAATGTAAAAGGATACTCAGCCACAACAAATACGAATTATATATTTTTTTGGAGTACAATAACTACAGTTTCTTTTTTTTTTTTTTTTTTTTTTTTTTTTTCCTAGAACTGCAATAACTACAGTTAATACTTCTCCACGTGGCCCTAAAAATATAGTTCTCCTCATGAAAAAGTAAAACCTATTCACGAAAGAACCATAAATATTCAGTTTTGCTAAAAAAATTCATAAAATAAAACGAATATATAAATAAAAAGAAAAGGTACTAATTTCAGGAAAAAAAAAAAAAAAGGTACTACGTAACACTGCGTGCCCTACCCTACCTCCAACCTCTATCAACATATTGCACCTCAATAGAAATTTCAATATATAAATAGTATATATACGTATATGTATGTATACAAACAAAGATCCTAAGTTCCAACTTGTCAAAAAAAAAAAAAAAAAAAAACCTACGTTCCATAAAACTTTAGAGAGAGAAAAAAAAAAAAAAAAAAAAAAAAACTAACCTGACTCTCTCTCTTTACGTGCATCTGCTCCATAATCTCAACATAATACCTATTGCCATATTTATGGACTTATAAGTCCCAATTCAATTACACGTAGAACACATTAAATATATTTAAATTATTGAAGTGGAACACAAATTAAATGTGAACTAATACAAATTTAAGGCCTTAATTATAGGCTATTCAATCCTTGTCTCATTATGAATCCCAGTCCAAATTAAATACAAAAGAAACACATATCATAACATAAATCAAAACGTAAAATAAAATTACAATAAGATAAAAAAAAAAAATAGAATTTCCAATTGTTCTAGTAGAACACAAACTCACCTTACTTGACGTGTCCTACATCAAGTAGCTAGTGTCAACTCAAAACAAGATGTGCACTTTAAAAAACAAATCTTAATTTGTGTATCCAAACCACAATTTTTATGGATTTTTCTTTAAATTAGGTTTTCTTTCGTTTTTGTTTTTTTTTTTGGCATGTAATTTAATATACATGCCCTACATCACTAATGTTTGTTAATTGAGATCCAGATTACTTCTTATTTTAATTTAAAAAATTTACAAGATCATATATGAAATTATTAAAAAAGAAAACACTTTGCATGTCAGGGAATTCGTAAAAGAAAATAAGAAACTGCAAGACCGAACCAAGGTTACCTATGCACTTCAATTTCGAAAATCAGGAAAGTATTAGCATTTACATAATGTTCAAAATAAACCTGTCTTTTCAAACTCTATAAACTTATTTTCAATTGATGTAAAAGGATATTGATCAACAATAACTACAGTTAATTAATTTTTTTTGACAATTACTACAGTTAATTTATTAGTTTATTTTTTGAAGTACAATAACTACAGTTAATAGTCCATCATTAAATATAATTCTCTTCATGAAAAAAAAAAAAAAAAAAACCTAAAAACCATAAAATTCAGTTTTGCTAAAAAAATTTCGTGAAATAAAAGAAGATATATATATATATATATATATAAAGATACTAATTTCAGGGGGGAAAAAAAGGTTCTACGTTGCTCTGCGTGCCCTACCTTCCGCAAACCGTTCACCATAATGCACCTCAATATAAAACTTCAATAGATAAATATCTACGTATATATTAATATTTAAAAGAATATAAGTTCAACACAGACTTAGAGACCAACACAAAACAAAAATGAACGAATACAACTTAAGGCCTTAATTAGAGGCTATTCAGTCCAAATTAAATACTAAAGAAATACATATACGACAACACTAATCAAAACAAGATCTATTGAAGTTAAATAAGGTTAAGTTAAATATAATTTCCAACAAATACATCAATTGTTCTAGTAGAACACGAGTGTCAACTCAATACAAGATCTGTATTTTAAAAGCAAGTCCAAATTTGTGTACCCAAACCACCGTTTTATGGATTTTGCTTTTAAATTAGGTGTTTTCATTTTTTCTTTTAAGAGTCTATTGCCACTCTCGATCTACTTTTCCATCCTATTTTGTCTACACCCATCAATTTAATTTTAAATTTCAATAACACTTTTTACAGCCCTTTTATTATTCCAAAAAATCACTCTAGTTAGACGTTTTTTGCTCCTTTAACCCACAATCAATGATACCACACCCCCCCCCCCCCCCCCCCCCCCCCCCCCCCCCCGCGCCTTTTTTTTTCTTGGAATCACATGTGTACATACTTTTATTTCTTTATACGTGAAATTGTCTGTAATCACATATATATGTGCATATACAGACGTATTTTGCTCCTTTTACCCACAATCAATGGATAACCCCCCCCCCCCCCCCCCCCCCCCCCCCCCCCCCCCCCTCCTTTTTTTTTTCTTGGAATCACATGTGTACATACTTTTATTTCTTTATACGTGAAATTGTCTGTAATCACATATGTGCATATACAGTTTTATTTTTTTTTCCTGTGCAATTTTAATATATTTAAATAGCTACATTGGCTTCTTTTCATGTATACATGTGTGTGTGTGTGTGGTGTGTTCATGAATGGAGTCACATAATTGACAGGCATTCTATGAGTTTTTTGCAGAGATCCTTATTATTGTCGTGTTGTCGGGGTTTCTCGGTTGTCGGGATTAAGATCAAGACTGCAAATCACTAGTTAAAAACCAGAGGATACCACTACGGTTTTTTAACCATCGTGTATCTTTTCATGACGGTTTTTTAACCGTTGTGGTTTCCATAGTTGTGGAAACTATTTAAATTTAATGACGGTTAAAATAACCATCGTGGTATCTATGGTCGTGGAATCTATCCGGATTTCACGATGAATTTTTTTTTTTTTTTTTTTTGCCGTGGAATAAATAAAATTGGCACCAAATATGGGATACAGAGTGCTATTTCACGACAGTTTTCAGTAAAAACCATCGTGGACTATTAAAACGATGGTTTTTTGACAAAATCGTCATGGAATAGCCATATACCATGACCGTTTTAACAAAAACGATCGTGAAAAGTACTTCATCAGGATGGTTCCACGACCATTTTTCTGAAAAAACCGTCATGGTATGGCCATATACCATGACTGTTTTTAGCAAAAACGGTCGTGTAAGGTAGAGATTCCACAACCGTTTTTGTTAAAAACGGTCGTGCAAGATTTCAATGAAAATAAAAAATTCACAATTTAGCGATTTCCCACAAGTGACAATCCAGTGTGTTATCCATTACACAACCCAAATTAAAATAATAGCTAATCTTCAATTAATTTTGTGTCATAATGTACAACAATTATTACAGAAATATACACTACATTACAAAATTTATAGATTGGCTTCTAACTATATTGGATGAACCGCATTATAAAATTAACTTACTCATGCTTTACTAAACACATCTCAACGTCGACATAAAAATCCTTGGTTTGAAGTAAGGATAATCCATCGGAGTCAAGGTTATTTCTCACATAAAGGCTAAAACAAAATATTCGCATTCAACATAACCTTCTTGTAGAGGACATCAAACACTATCAATCAATGTTTTTAGTTACGTTACTTCTTACTTCTTTGCCCACCATAATCGTCCGGTCATAACTGCCCTAACAATTTAACAAAGTTCAAAACAATTAAAACAAGAATAATGTAATGTCAAATCACAATTTAGAATATAAAAATTACTACAACTTAATTAGGTCTTCAAACACGTAAAAAACACAAAATCATACAATAAATCATTCTACAATAATCACCCCAAAACGTAAAAATGATACAAAATCATATAAAAATCATTATACAATAAGTCACCCAAACACATAAAAATTACACAAAATCGTACTTGTGACATTTTAAATCAATCTAAACCAAATCTTAACATAATTACATAAAAACACACAATCATAAGTCCTTGCTTTTATGATATAAAATACAACGACGCATCATTTCTGTGTGTTGTATGTTACACAACTTCATTCGAAGAGAAATGGCTTATGACCCGATGGATATTATGGATGATAATGACCCACCACAAGAGCTACTCAATGAAACAGAGTATATAGATTCTAATGAGTCATCAACTGAGTGGACTTTATGGAGACAAAATTTAGCTCAAGAAATGTGAAATACTTGGCGAGCAAGTAGAGGATAGGGTTTAGGATTAGCTGGTTTGAGAATTAAAGTCATTTTCATGTATTAACATTTTATTTGAATATGTTGTCTTTATGACAGTTTTTATAAAGATATTTCTGTTTAATGTTATGATACTTTGTTCTCATGGTTTTGTTAACTATTTGATATGTGACTTGTGATTTCTAAAATATGATATGTGACTTGTTGATTTCTATTTTAGAATGAGTACCATTCCAACTTCAAGTCTAAGAGGATGAGGTCAAAACAAGCATTATTGGACAATGCAGCAAGGTGATACATTGGTTGAGGCATTATTGGAATTGAGTCAAAACAATGTGGGGGCTGATTGTGGTTTCAAAATGGGTATTTGCTTCAATTGGAGGCTAAATTACCAAGTTGTGGAATCAAATCATCCCCTCATATTGAATCTCATGTGAAATGGTTCAAGCAAAAATATTGTGCAATGGCAGATATGTTAGCTTTTAGTTGGTTTGGATGGGATAATGATAAAATAGTATTACAATGTGAAAAAAATGTGTACGACGAATACGTTAAGGTATGTATATTGAACTTTTTCTCATAGTATTTGTTACTTAGTTATTTTTTATTTTGTTTACTAACAAATCTTATTAAAACCTTCAGTAGAAGCAAATGATGCTACTAGTTTATATGGAAACCTTTTCCTCATTACTATACACTGGGTGAAATTTATGGACGTGATCGAGCCACCGGCATCAATGATGGAAATGCAGATGATAATGAGGAAGAGGTACGCCCAACAAGACACCATGGATGTGAATTTGGGTGATGATTCAAACATGGCCTTTGAAGAGAATTCGGTAGAAATGAAATGTCCTACACTCACAACCAAGTGTGCACCTAACCTGTAACGACGCGCCTAGTACAGGCCTTTACCATACATACATACATACGTAACTTGACTTACATATCATACTTACTTACCTAGCGAAAATAGCGGAATATTTTTTTTTATATGAAGCGCACGAGCGTATAACGATAATTAAATAAAGATGTTCGAACATCAAATAATGTACATAAAATGACAAAACGCGTGGCAGCTATCATTCCCACATTTCACAGCTCGCCCTGCCACGCTCCCCCATCTTGCATCAGAGATTGCCCGTAGGTTACTTACCTATAGCATAGACGTAAGACGTGAGCTTTCGCTCAGCAAGTACAACTATTGCATCCGCGACACCAAATAAAACATAACTTACATATCATAACATAACATATTCCATGCATAACATACTTAGCCATGCATGAAACCATTATGCTTCATTATGCTTTCTTATTCTTTCATACATTCTTTCATAACTTATCTTGCTTATAGGCCCCTTAACATAAGTGTCCGTATCGGCGCAACTATGAGTGGTTGGGCGGCCAGTCCATTTTCACTCAAACCATAGTCCAACCCGACCCTAATGCGGGTTGGTACGACACGGGCAAGCTTGCTTGCCATCATGCTTACTTTTCATCATCTCATTCTTGATCTTATTCTTATCATAAGAATTGGTGAACATGCCTCATGATATCACACATATATAAATCATAATCATCTCTTAGCCATATCATACATCATAATATAGCCATGTAATAAACTTAACATATCACATATCATATTCTAGCATCACATAATTCTAACATACATCCTAGTATACCTCATAGCATCAAACATACTAGGCAAGTAACATAACAAAAACCTATGCTGTAGGCGGAGTTGTTCTTACCTCGTTTGCTATGTCCGATAATGTGCTGCTCCAAGTCAGGACACAACAGCAGGTTACCTCCTGCTATGATAAGGACATAGGTAAGGGTTCATAATCATAACATAAAATGTTGGTGACCTAACCAACATTCATACATAACCTTAGTTATATGTCCCCTACATAAACACATGATAACTTACTTGGTTACAACAAGTAACCCTAGTGTCAAGGTCTACCACACTTGGATTATAACTTATTAGGTTACATAAGGTAACCTTAGGTACTAAGTCCACATACATACAAGTAGGGTTAGCTTACCATCCCTAACCTTGGGCCTAAACCTCATCATACTTAATCCATAACCTGCTGGTTATTACAAGTAACCCTAGGTTTTAGCCCATTATTAAACTTAGTATCTTATTGGGTTACATTGGGTAACCCTTAGTGTGAACCAACTTGGTCAACCTAGGTCAACTCCTATTGGGTCACTAAAGCCCAATTTCTTAAGTTGGATCCTATTGGGTGACTATGGGTAACCTTGGGCTTTGGGCCCAGTCCAGTAACTCGGGTATCCTTTCCGGTTACCATTAGTCATCATCTTGTTTCCATATTTAAGATAACTTGGTCCAAAATTCTCTTTGGCTTTTCTTTTGGGAAAAACTTAACATTTTAAGTTCTTTTTATACAAAAATCATTTGTTCAACTTATAAAAATTTGGGACTCTTAGAGTGGGGTTTGTAAAAGTTATTAAGTGTTGGAACTGCCGTTGGAACAGTTTCCACAGTCAATTTATCAGTGTTTGTGCAAGAATGTCCTTTTCCTGCACTGTTCTAGAAAAATCCTGTACAAGAATTTCCTGTTTCCTGCATAGTTTTTAGAAGCTCTAATTTATTTACAAAAATGATTTGAATTAGAAAAATTGATCTCATGGAAAAGTTTAGATCCAAAAAATCCTACAACCTTTCGTGTTTTACACAAAACCCAGTTCGGACTCTAACCCACTCGTTTTCCCTGTTGAACTCACCTGGCCGTGCATGAAGTCTGGGCACGGTCAGGCTCGGATTTTTGTAAAACCGAGACTGTTGGGCCTTATTTTGGAAAACCGTCCATGGATTCCCCTAGGAAAACTCTTTTCTACAACTTTCATGTTTTAAGTTTTCTCAAATTCGGCCTCTAAAGGGCCTCAAAACTGGCTTTCCAGAAAACTGGCCAGTTTACCCGAACTGACAGTTTCTTGCTTAGTTGGTTTTACGTCCTAAGTGCGCAATCTAACTCAACCAGCCACCACGGGAGCCTAAGATCAAACATGCAGCGCTTTTCTAATTAAAGTTTCATTAAACACATCATCAATCATGCCCATGCAAACCAGTATTGATTTTGTACCAACTAAGGTTTGCATGAGTTTTAGGTTGCACAAACCATTTCATACATCTCTAGCAACCTAACATGCACATTCTTCATCATACTTAAACATATTTGGGGACATACAACCTTATTAAACATCAAGCATGCAAACCCTAATAATCATGCAAGTATAAGCACATAACCATGCAAAGCTCATAAATCAAAACCACCCATAAACCTAATCAAGCACAAAACCTAAAATCTAATCTAGGACATGAAAATTAAATTGAGCTTATGCTCTTACAAATCCAACTTGAAATACACTTAATTTCCAAATTGAAGCTCAATTTAAAAAGCTTAGGGGCCAAGGGAGATTTACCTTGATCAACACAAGAATTTGGCTTGCTTGGCTCAAGCTTTTCCCCTTTCCCTTGTCACCTTCCACAACCGGCCTTTCCCTCCAATGGGGTTCCAAAAATTCCAACCACCCTTGCTTGTTTCTTACCAAAATCCGGTCACTTTGGACCTCTCCTCCTTCACCTTTTCTTCTCCTTTTTCCTTCCCCACAACCGGCCTCCTAGCCTAAATGGGTACCAAAAATTTCCCAATCTTTTTGCTTGTGGTTCTAGCTAAAAATCCAACCACCCCACAAGTTCTTCCTTCTTGTTTTTTATTGATTTTTCTCTTCTTTCTTTCTTTCTTTCTTGAGTTCGGTTTTTAGGGGGAGAAAGTGAAGAAAATTTTGGGCATGGTCTAGGGGATTTTCTCATTTTGTGAACCAAAAAGCCTCCCCCCCTTCACCTATTTATAGGTGATTTGGAATTCCTTGTAATTTCCCATAAGTCCTTAAAATAAGAATTATTTGCTCAAGAGTCCTCCAAGTGGCCGGCCATTGTGTGGAGTGTTGGTGAACAAGTTTCTATTTCTTTCCACATTTCTTTAAATCAAAAATGATGTCATAATTTCATGGTGAGGTGATATCATCTTCCTTAAGGCCTTGTTTGGCTTTTTCTTTAATATGCAGTCCACTTTTATGCTAACACAGATATTTCCAATACTGTGCTCACTAATACACAGTACTGTTATACTGAACTGCAGTCCAAAATTTATCTGTGTAAAAATGGACTGTATAAAATTTTTTTCTTATAACTTAAAGCCATTTAGCCCTTAATATCCTAATTAATGTGCTTGATTTTTCTATGGTGGTTTTAAATTTTACTTATACTATCTTGTCCGTAAAGACGGTTTTCGCAGTATATTTTTCATACTGCTTATCATATGATAGTACGGTCATACCTTTGACCTTTCTTAGTCAACCTTTGACTTTTCTGGTCAAACTTTGACCAACATAAAATCATGGATTTTTATTTTACCTTTTCACCCAAAAGACTATTTGATTGGCTAAGCAATTCATTATTGAGTCTTATAAGGTCATAAGAACTCACAAAATTAAATAAAAACCTAATCAGGCTTTTTCATAAATACCTTCATGGTACAGTTTAATTTCTTTACAAGAAATCGTAACAGTCGTAAAAATTAGTTATTACATAACCAACCCGTAGAAAGCTCTCCAAATGTTTCTACACACAAGGAAAAGACCAGAAGCAAAAATAAAGACAGGCATTTTGAGAACATGTGCTCCAACATTGGGTCGATGGCTCAATCTGTGGCAGCAATGGTACCAAAATTAGATGGTCTTATTGATGTGCTCTCTACTGCTGATAAGGATGTAGCTGGACTACAAGCCACGTTGTATGAAGAAATTATGAAAATTGAAGGCTTAGATGACGATCAATTATATGATGGCCACTAACATTTTGGCTACAAACCATGATATGTTGCGTGTCTTCTACAACATTCCCGATCAACTGAAGAAGGATATATCCTTAAGGTCTTAGCCGTGGTGCTTAGGTATTAAATTTGTGGTATTAATTAACTATAATGGTATTTTGAATTACATATGTGGCACTTTCTTATGTTTATGATTTGGATTATGCTTATGACTTGGAACTCTTATGTTACGGTTCATTGACTTGGTACTTATTTGGTATGTTTATGATTTGAGAGTTATTTTGTTTAATGATGATTATGTCATATCTTATATTTTTAAAAATTTTTAATGCTGCTTTTAATTTGTTTTTAATGCTCTAGAGAAATTAAAAAAAAAAAAAAGTGATGATAGTAAATCAACTACAAACAAAATTTAATTTTAAAAATTATTTCAACATTATGTTTTTTTAAGCAAATTTATATTTCAAAAAAAGTTAAATATTTACTAGAACAAACTAGTTATCCCAAATTTTGACTTTTTTATTTAAAAAATAATCTTCATAATATTATTACCATTTATCCTTAGTTTATTTGCTAAAAATTGTATTAAAAAATAATAATAAACCTATATTAATTATTTTTATTAACCAAATATAATATATTTGTATTAACTTAATATTATATAACTATCCTAATTACTATTAACATTATTAGAGTAAATAAAACTTTTTTTTTCACAATATATTATTATATTTCTATTTTTATATTTTTATACTTTACTTATTTTAATTCTTTTTTTTTTTTACTCTTTTAAATTTTTTTTAACACAAAAAATTGCACAATTTAATTTTATTGCCTTAATCTCATAATGGTTATTTTACTTTTGGTTAATAGTATGATAATATTTAAATAACTATAATCAATTTTTTAATTTTTGAAAACACAATAAATAAGGAGCTATACAAGAAATTTACAGCAACTGACTCTGATTCCTATTATAAGTAAACGCAATGAATGAGATTGACAGTGATTCTAACTTCGATTCCTAGAACCCAAGTAAACATCATACTTGACTCCGAATCCAACCCACTCCGATTCATGATTACTCCGATTACAGATAAGTAAACATGCCATAAGATTGAATTAAGTCATTGTGTTTAGGATTAATGGTAACCCACTATAAGTCTATAATTGATTTAGCTCACAGATCAATAGTGAACCACCACAGTAGACATTGATTTCGAATGAAGGGTGAACCACTATAAGGGTTCATTAAATCATTATTGGATTAAGGATGAATCATAATAATGGAGGTAGTTCTCACTTTAAGGGTGAACCACTATATTGGACGAAGCTCCCACATTAATGGTAAACCACTATAGTGCACAGAGTTTTCACATTAAGGATGAACAACTATCAAAGTTAATTAAATCATTGTTAGACTAAGGTTGAACCATTATAACGGAGACAATACTCACATTAAGTGGACTTATTTATCACATTAATGATTAGCCACTATCATGATTAATTAATTCATTTTTTTATTAGGGGTGAACCATTGTTATAGATGTTCTAATATTAAGGGTGAACCACTATAGTGGATGTAGCTCTTACATTAATAGTGAATCACTATAGTGGACATAACTTTCGCATTTAGGGTGATCTGCTATATAAGGGTCAATTAACTCATTGTGGATTGAGATTGCAAACCATTATAATAAAAGTAGCTCGCATCTTAAGGGTGAACCACTATAGTAGACATAGCTGTCACATTAATGGTGAACCACTATAATGGACATAGTTAAGGGTAAATCACTATCAAGGTCAATTAAATCATTGTTAAATCAAGGGTGAACCATTACAATGACAGTAGCTCTCTCTTTAATGATGAATTATTATTGTGGATGTAGCTCTCACATTCACCTCAAAATTAATCAAATCATTTGAAAAGTAAAATGATGTCATTCATTTCAAAACCTAACAAATTGAAATTGAAATGAGGTTATTAACCTCGAAATTTATCAAATCCGATCAAAAGTCAGATGAGGTCATTAACCTCAAAACCTACCAAAGCAAAATTAAAATAAGATCATTCATCTTGAAGTTTATCAAACCCAATCAAAAGCCAAATGAGGTCATTTACCTCAATACCTACCAAATTGAAATTAAGTCAAAAATTTTCCAAAAAAAAAAAAATCCAAAGATGCCATTACCTGTGTAAAAATATATAAATTACAATATTCCAAATTTGACTTTGATTCAAAATCTTAATCCCTAAATCCAAAATTCCTAAGAACTACATGTGGCTTGATCCCTTTATATGGTATGTATTCGGTTAAATCTTTCTCGAATGCAACCACAATTTCATTAAACCCAAATACCCCGTAGACAACACAAGTAAGTATCATATTATCATAATCAAGATCGAAAGGTTATATCTTGTTCCACAGGATTGAAAGTATAAAAATTGAGAAAAGAATTTGTACCCTTGGCATTACTTATAATCAAATGTTCGAAGTCCATTTAATGCGGCATCTGATATGCCTTTGATATAGAGAAGAAAACTAAAGTCTTTCACAAATTTTTTTTTTTAATATCTTAATATTAAGTAAGTTCATTTTTCTTTAATTTTCTTAAAGATATTTTGACTGTACTCTAAATATGACTTTTAAGTGTATTCACATTTTAATATTAAAATATCAAATAAAACAAAAACCTAGTATACTATTTAATTTTGCAAGTTCGTAATTTTTTAGGCTTCAGCTTTAAAATGAATTAAACTCAAGTCGGTTTATTTTGTAGAAGCATGGACAGATACAAGTAGATAACAAAGAAAGAAGTAAAACTAATATTTATATATTTTTTGTGTAGTTCAAAAATTTTAGTCCAATTCTTACCCTTCTAGAAAATAATAAATACTAATATCTCTGACTCTTCCACTTCTAATAGTTAGAAATAAGTTTACAATGTGTGTGTGTGTGTGTGTGTGTGTGTGGAATTATATATAAAAGAACGTAAAACATAAAATATATTTATGAATAGTTTTTGAATTTATAATACGTGTGTGCGTGCGTGGAATTATTAAAAGAACGTAAAACATAACTTATATTTATGAATAATCCTTGAAACTATATGAAAATAATCACAACAAATTTTAAGTTTTAAGAATATATGAAAAGTTGTAGCATATTATTTTGGGTTTGTGATAAAATTGGATTCATAATGGTGTATATGTCTTTAAAAGTAAATATGAAGAGAATTAAAAAGAAAATAGTGAATTGATATATTTTTTTTCAAGTAATTAAATACGTGAGTGTGGGATTGTGTAACTCAAGGTTTGAATTTGAACTTTTCATTACTAAATATTAGAAAATTAAAAAGAAAAAATAAAAATCAGTACAAAAATAAACGAATATTTAAACAGCCTAGGATAGAAGGAATTTGGATATACGAGTTTTTAAATTTGAAATATTTGAGTGTTTTCATTAATCTTAAATATGAATGAAAGAGAAAAATTGTGAATGTGACGAACGCCCCGCCCTCCATAAGATGCATAGATTTAGCAGGAAAATCGCCTCCTAATCTTAGTATTTTTGGCCGGTCCAAATCGCCAACTTTTATTGACTTCGAAGCTGGAAATGAGAAAATGGTCTGATTATTTCCCATTGAGACCTTGCCAAAATGTTACGCCACCTTCTAGAATCCCGCGTATTTGAAAGTTTGATCCATATATACAAACAAGTAGAATCTTTGAAAATTCAAGACCTTTAGTCTCCAGAACCTTCAGTCTCCAGAAAAGGAAAAAAAAATTTCTCTCTCTATTATATACTATTATTCTATTAGTAATTTCCACATCACATTTTGTTGCTTTTGTTGGTATATGCCTATGGATATGGACTCCAAACCTTTTTGGCACGATATTTTGAAATGCTCATTTTAAAAATATTTCAATTCAAGATATGAATCTTTTTGTATTTTGTATTAGTGTATGAGAAAGAGAAAAAAAAAAAAAAAAATATATATATATATAAGCATATTTCAATATAAAAAAATTATAATTTTTTTTAAGTTGGATCTGTTAAATAAATTTGGTTAGAACTTATCACAAAAGCTAAGGAAATATGATAAGGTAAATTCACAATCTAATATCATTACTCATGTTTAGCGTGTCATACAAATAAATAGGGGTCCAAACCCATCAAGCTTATAAAATCTGATTCTAATATCATATTAAATAAATCTGGGAATATATATATATATATATAAAAGATAGTTCAAAAGGAGAGTAAGCTCAATCCACATATAAATAATATAGTATCCCAATAATGTGAAACAAATTCAACTATTCATGGAAAGACTAAATATTCAATATAAAATAAAGGACCCACTAAGTTAAATAGGACCTTGATTCGTTGATTCCTCCCTTCATAAAAGGACTTGGTCAGGAAAAAGGCTAAAAGCTTTTTGGGAGAAACTTTTCTAACCAGAACATAAGAGAATGAGCAACCAATTTTCAGATCAGTTCAATGGAAGTCCATTCACTCACTCATTCGACACAACTCTTGAGAAGCCTTCTTCTCAATCTGAACCTGTCAGCATATGCCAAAGTCCATCTTCCTCAATAGCTCCTCTTCTTTCAACACAAGTGAGTACCTTCATCTCCTCTCTCTCTCTCTCTCTACTCATATATATATATGTGTGTGTGTGTGTGTGTGAACAAATAGAATGATGGGCTACTATTTCTTGGATATTGAGCAGATGAAGGAGATCCAAAGAAGGGTCATAAGAAAAAGAATGGGAGGAAAAGTGGCAGTTTCACATACAGGATTAGAGAGCATGGTAAGGATATACATATATACATACATATATATATATATATATATATGATATATAGATCCAATACTTTCTCAAGAATAATGGGTCTAAACTGATTTTGAATTGTAAAATCGAATATGGCAGTAAAACTTGGGACAAGGTTTTCAGAGACGGTGAAGGGAAGCTGAGCTTGGGGGCAAAAGTGATAAAGGAAGGAGGGAGAGGGAATATATTTAAGCAGAAATTTGGAGAGAACGAAGGAGAAGAGCTCTTGAAGGCCTCTCAGTGCTACTTATCTACAACAATAGGTCCAATAGCTGGTCTCCTTTCATTTCAACACAAAAGATTGCCTTCTGCAGTGAAAGAGCCATTACTTTCTCCTCTACAACTGGACAGTTGATTAGAACACCTTACAGGGTAAGCCTTCAATGTTTTTTTTTTTTTTTTTTTTTTTGGTTAACTTTTTAGGTCGGAAATTTGATAATTTTTTTGCTTGTAAATATTGATTTTCCATTTGGATTTCAGAATTTAGTAATTGAATCATGAACTTATAAATCTGAACAGTTGAGTCCACACCGCACTTAAAAACTATAGAACCCCTTCAAGCACGATAACATACTTTTAGTTGCTCCGGTAGGATTGAGGAAAAAAAAAAAAAAAAAAAAAAAAAAAAAAAAAAAACAAAAAACAAAAAGTAGGAAATTTTAGCAAAAGATCCAACAGTTCAAATCAATATCATGGAAATTTCCGAAGGAAACAGGAACTCGGGAAGGAAATGACAGGGAAGAGCATTTATAACTTGACTTGACTTTCTAAGCTGTATTACGAGTATTTTTTAAAATAAAATAAGATAAAATAAAGTTTGCGGAGTAATTCATGTGGGATCCGCAACTTTGACCGAGTTCCCGCGTAGTAGTTGGGTTCAATAACAGCCACTAAAAAAAAAAAAAAAAAAAAAAAAACAATTTAGATTGTGTTTTGTTAATTGGAGGGTTGAAATTATTTAACTTTTAAAAATTAATTAAAATTTTTATTGATTTTTTAAGAAATAAAAAATAAAAAAAGGACAAAAACTAGTTATCTCATCTTATAAGATTAAAGATTTATTTATTTATTTGATATTTCAATTTGACAGGTGGTGATACCAATAAAGAAAATCAAGAAAGCGAATCAAAGCGAGAATGTGAACAAGCCAACACAGAAGTACATCGAAATAGTTACTGAAGATGATTTCGAATTTTGGTTTATGGGATTCTTACGGTACGAGAAAGCTTACAGAAACCTTGAAAAGGCCCTTTCGATGGCCAACCAGATGTGAATTGGATCTTCAAGTCTAATCAGTCAGAAAATAGGAACTTTCTATTAATTAGGTCTATGTGTTTGTTTAGAGAAAATTCTCCTTCATTAGTAGAACAAACATTTTTGTGATCTTCAGTTTTAGATAATCCTGTAATATAAATCAGCAACGTGTTGTCTATATCTTTACCTTTAGACAAGTACTAGGAAGTTACTTTCAAATTTCATGGTTCAATAATTTGGGGCCTAACTAATTAGGGAGATAAAAGCAATAGCAGTTTTTATAAAATAATTATAGTAAATAGTAGGTTTCTAAAATATTTGAAGTAGATATGTCTTGTAAATATGTCATTTACTTAATAAATTTACCTATGAATTATAGTCATCGAATGCATCGATGAGATAACTAGCTTAAAGACGATAACCAAAAAATGAAAACTTGAAAATATAATATTTTTATCAGGGTAAAATGTTCATTTGGGTTTACATGCAAAATTACTTTTTTTTTTTTCCTTCTCTTTTTTATTTTTATTAAATTTTCTGTCAACTCTTAAAATGGTGTAATATGATTCTTTTTGTTAACTGCTGTTTATAATTTAACTATTTATGCCAGTGACATCCACGTGTCAGTAATTTATTCGCTAAAATGCTAACAAAAAGGACAAAAGGGACGTATGTTCCACTTCGTTTTTACCTTAATCTTTAAACTGTGATATATTTAATAGCACAAATCCAAAATCAGTTTGTCAATACCTTATGATTTAAGTAATTTTATACCTAGGCCAGCTTGATGCACTACTGTAACCAGCAAAGTTTGACAAAAAAGGCTTATTTGTAAATTTTGTACAGATGGTCCCTAAATTTTTTAAAAATTTAATAATTTAGTCTTTAAACTTTTTTTTCAGAATAATTAACTCCTTTAACTTATAATTTTTAACAATTTAATTTGTTTCCCTTTAATCCATTAAAATTAAGACCTATTTTTTTGGGGCACGAAACTTACACATTACAGTCAAAGAGTGACATTTCTGATCATTTTTACTTAATTTTAATACAAATTTTTGTCAAAGTTTAAGTTTAAATTTTAGTTAATTGAATGAGGTTCAAATTTTCAAGAGAAATTGTATTGCATTTAAGCAAAATAATCAACAATGCTCCTTTTAGAGTATAATGTGCAATTTATGTGCCAAAAAAAAAAAAAAAAAAAAAAAACCTTCCAAATTTTAATGAATTTAAGCAAAAAGACTAAATTGTCAAAATTATAAATTTAAGGAATTGATTATCAAGAAAAAAAATTTGGGGTCAAAATTATTAAATTTAAAAAATTCAGAAAATATCTGTACAAAAAACGAAAACCATATCTGGCAGTGGTACAGTGGTCGACGCCGGATCTGCAGAGTTTCCGAGGGGCGATCCTCTGTCACGCCGCTCGAGAAGGGAGGACCTTCTTTTCCGGCGACGATCATGGGGGGGCATGGTGGCGACGGAGCACCGAAATAGAAAACCATCGAAAGCCTGATCTCCGCTCGCCTCCGTCGCGGCCTTCATCGCAACTTCGTCGGCGAGTTTGGGAAGGCAAGGTGG
Organism: Ficus carica; assembly: GCA_009761775.1. NCBI lineage: Eukaryota > Viridiplantae > Streptophyta > Magnoliopsida > Rosales > Moraceae > Ficus > Ficus carica. Next base: position 16,237,476 of record CM019744.1, on the reverse strand, counting down.
TGGTGGGGGTGGTCGGTGGCAGGGGCGGGGGACTGCCGGTTTGCCTTTCTCTTCTTCGATGGATGGGGTTTTTTTTTTAAAGTTTTTGAAACATTTTAAAAATTATTAAAATTAAAAAGAATGATTAATTATGTGTGGTAAGTCTTCTAATTATTTGGTGCATCCTTTTGATCTGAACCATCAAAATCAATTTAATAGTAAACAATTTTTAGCCCATTGACAGGGTATAAAAACCTACATCATCATAGAATTTCCCTTATCTTAATTTACATAACCGAAATTTCATTTAAAAAGAAAGAGGGAAAAACAAACAAACAAACAAACAAACAAAACAAAACAAAAGTACCGTTGATCTTTTTCCCAGTTTCCCTAACTACCCACTAGAACGATGTTGGATCGGAGCCAAACGAACAGCAGCCACCAAACCCACACACAAAATCCACCTCTCCTCCCACTCTCCTCAGCAGTGATCGAGAACGTCATTCCCCACCCCTCGAGATCTCCCACTACAATTGCTCACTTTTCTCCCCCTCTCCCACCTGAGAAGAATTTGTCAAAATGACTTAATAGAAAACACAGATTAGGAAAATGACTTTCCTATTTCTTATTATTTTTTTTAATTCAAAAAAATGTTGATTGTATAATTAATAATTTTTTAATTAATAAATCATTTAAAATAAAAAGGTTTGAAAAAAAAAAAGGGGGCACTTGGGAGTGAAGCAGAGGCAACATTCCAAACATTTCAAACCAAAACCCTTATTCTCTCATACCCTCCCCCACACCTTCCTGTCCGAGTGAAATCCTCCTCCGCCCCATTCTCTATGGAATTTGAACCCAATCACGCTCTCATCCACCACTCGCCTTACTCATCATCAAGTTCTAATCGGGTGGTTTTAACAAGATTTCAAGTGTAAGGGCTTGGTGTGGTTTAGGGCTCTTCAAGTAAGTTGTCCGTCTGGTCACTCTTGAAGTTTTGAACGGTTTAAAGTTGGAACTTGTACGTCAATGTGGCTTTGTGCAACAAAGGGAGATTTTATTATTTACTTGGTGCTTGAATCGTGAGACCACCTTTTATGCACACAAGGTGTTTGTGAAAAGTTTTGAGAGAGCATTCTTTGCGTGGTCTGAGATTTTGGTTGTTGTTGGGTGTTGATTTTTGAGGGGTAGTGTTATTAGGGAGGTTTGGTGTTACTAGGAACATTACTTAAGTGTGCTTTTCTTCTCCTGCTCAAACCGAAAACCCCATTTCCCCATTTTCACTCGACTCCGAAACAGTTTCCCTCCTTTCCCTGCCCTGCCTTTCCTGTGAGTTGAGTTCCCTGCCTTGCTCAGGATGTCGGAGTCGTACCTTCCATCGTCGCCGCCTTTGATGCTGTCGCTAGCTTCATCACCGCAGCCAACCACGTCAACGCTATCGTCCCCACCTCCGGAGTTCAGTGAGAATGTTGGACATGTAATGTATTTTTCAAAATTTCAGTTATCGATTTCCTTTAAAATTTGTTGATTAGTGAAATTAATTCAATATTTAGATAAATGATTGTGATTTATTGTTAGGAATTTTTTATAGTAGAGAATTTGATTGTGCAACATTGATTTCGTTGTCTTTTGATATTTAGAACAACCACTAAAAAAAGGAACAACCATAAAAAAAAATTCGATGGTCGTTCCGTTGAAATAATGAATTCATTTGTTAGCATGTTTTTGTTTATTTGTTTATTTATTTTTTACTTTTTAATTTGATTGGATTGTGTTTGTTTAGGAGTTTGGAAAATGATATAGGTATACACAAAATTAGGATGCAAAAAAATCGATCTAAGGCCCATTTTAGGGTTGTTCACCATCTAGTTCAATACCAAACTGCTGGTTTGGTGGGACGAACAAAATTTTGACATGGAGAATATTCAGACCAGACCTATATTATTCAACTCCGTTCAGGAGCACAACCAGATATTTTATTTTCAGTAGGCTATGAATCAAACCAGAAGTTTTGAACTAAAATTACAATACTAAAATCTTTGACCATCATTTATTTATTTTTATTTTTGATGTTTCCTAAATGAACTAAGCTTATAAAGAGTTTAAAAGATAGAGTAGTATAGTTGATTTTGATTTATTATTTAAGATACCAAAATATAAAAATGAGTACTTAAAAGTAAGGTGAAATTGAAAGCTTTCGCAAAAAAAATTATATAAATATAGTAATTAAAAAAATTTCAGAGGGGCAACTAAGAGATAAAGTTGTAAAACATTTTGTTATTGGGGGAAAACTATAGAAAGTCATTGGAGTTTTCAAAACTTAGGATGTGAAAAAAGAATTTTCAAAATCCCAAGGCATGGTCTGTTTGGTTAAAACACAAAATCCCAAGGAACCTAAATTACTATTTGAACAATGTGGTTCGATTTTTAGACCACCAATTTTAGTTTTAACATGACACTGAATTGGCGGTCCAAAAATCAATAGACCCATTGCACAACTCTAACCAAGTGCCACGGACCGACCATGTCTCTCGCAGACGAGCCGTGGGGCACCTATTTAACCCTTAAGGCTAGCATAGTCAGATTAGAAAGTTATTTGCAAGCTAACAAATCCAAGATGTAAGCCATGCTACTAACACAAAATATGCAATGGTAATTCACAACATCATATGGGCGGCACAAGTATTCGATAAGCGGCTACTATCAAGGCAACCAATCATATAAGCATATAACAACGACGCAACCAACAAGAAAACCTTGGAACGACCAAAAATAAAAAGGAACGACCACTAAAATTTCAAGAGCAACCATTCGGTCATTCCTTCTAATTATTGACTTCATTTTTTTCCCTTAAACGAAAAGTAAAAATCACCATGGTCAATGACTTTTGTCATGTATGATTTGCCTCAAAACACACGGAATTACCACAAAAGAGAATGAACGACCATTAAAATTTCAAGAACAACCATTCGGTCGTTCCTTCTAAGTCGTCCCCTTTTTGGCTCCATATATATATATATATTTTCAAAACGATAAATTTAATGACAATAAAATCTATTAAAATTAAATAATTGTTTTTTAGTATGTATTTATTTCACATAACAAACGATCATTTAAAGTGTCTTGAATTTAACATCACCCTAGTATCACTAGTAATATCTCACCAATGTTGATGAGTAAGTTACATGTTCTTACACTATTTTAAAAGATTAAATTAAAAGTTGGGGCTTTCATGACTTTATTGTTGTTAATAATATAAAACATTAAGAATTTCAACGGCACCACGTAAAATCCTCAGAACAACCATTAAAATTTCAAGAACAACCATTCGGTCGTTCCTTCTAAATATTGACTTCATTTTTTTTTTTCCTTAAACAAAAAGTAAAAATCACTATGGTCAGTGACTTTTTTCATGTATGATTTGCCTCAAAACACACGGAACGACCACAAAAGAGAAGGAACAACTACTAAAATTTCAAGAACAACCATTCAGTCGTTCCTTCTAAATCGTCCCTTTTTTGGCTCCTTTAATATATATATATATATATATATTTTTTCAAAACGATAAATTTAATAACAATAAAACCTATTAAAATTAAATAACTGCTTTTTAGTATGGATTTATTTCACATAACAAACTATCATTTAAATTGTCTTGAATTTAACATCACCCTAGTATCACTAGTAATATCTCACCAATGTTGATGAGTAAGTTACATGTTCTTACACTATTTTAAAAGGTTAAATTAAAAGTTGGGGCTTTCATGACTTTATTGTTGTTAATAGCATAAAACATTAAGAATTTTAACGGCACCGCATAAAATCCTCAGAACAATCACTAAAATTTTAAGAACAATCATTCGGTTGTTTCTTCTAAATATTGACTTCATTTTTTTTCCCTTAAATGAAAAGCAAAAATCACCATAGTTAGTGACTTTTTTCATGTATGATTTGCCTCAAAACACACGGAACGACCACAAAAGAGAAGGAACGACCACTAAATTTCAAGAACAACCATTCAGTAATTTCTTCTAAACATTGACTTTTTTTTTTTCCTTTAACGAAAAGCAAAAATAATCATATGCTGTCTTAATTCATGTATAATTTGCCTCAAAAACCTCAAACCACCCACAAAAAAAATGGAATGACCACAAAACATTCAAGATCGACCACTTGGTCGTTCCTTTTATATAGTCCATTTTTTTGCTCTTTAAAAAAACTAATAAATGAAACATCCAACATCTAACATTCTAAAAATAAATAAAACAAAAACAAAACAAAATTAATGACTTTCTCAAATATATTTAATGACTTTCTCAAATAACTAGCATTCATAAAACGAAATTAATGAAAATGTAAACTGTCAAACTAATAATTGTCATTATTATGTGCTGCTTCTAACATCAGATAGATGTGATGATTTGGGGCATTTCTTTGAATTATGTCCTTTCTAACCACATGTCGTGCATTTATATTTCTTGACTATATATTCTCCTTGTGAAGGGAAGCGAGTTATTCATAGACTTCCTCTAAACATTTTCACGTCTGACTCTACTACCTTAATCGCTCTTATCTCTTTAGGATATTGTGCCATTGCGATTCTGGAGGAGTAGGACAAATAGTTTCTGCATATGTCAACATTCAATAATCTAAAGTGTAGTACTCAGAACAAAGGGAGTATATGTAAGCTTCATTATGTTGCGGCCGATAAAGACCTGCTGCTATGGCGTGATGCACGGAATCTTGTCAATGTCGAAAACCCTTCACGTGCAACTCCTTGTTGTTAAATTGACAATGCATTGAAATCACCACTCATCACAATGTATTCATTCTCATTCAGTTGGTATGGCGTCAATGAACCAACTTCATCAAAAATTCTTCTGAGTATTGCTTTTCACTTTGGGGTAATTGGTGTGGTCACTAAAAATGATTCTTGACACCGAGTGAAGAACTATTGTCCCATTGTGAAGAGGTCATAATCGATCATTGCAGTTATGGGATACTCTATTGCCTTCAGCATCATATTATTCAAAGTCTCGACTATGTTAGTAGTCATAACTTCCTTCTCGAGATACTGAGCCACCTTTGGAAAATTTCGACTTATGTCACTGAACTGTTTCTCAAACTCCTCCAAACGGTATGCTTCAGCAGCATCCTTGAACACTCCAAGAGAAGCAGCACTTTTGAAACGGTTCTTAATATTCATCATAACATGATAATAACATGCCCCATGCTGCGCCATAGGATAAACATGACTCACCGCATAACTAATGCTTTGATTCCTATCAGAAATAAAACATAGCTCTGAGCTATCATGTATTACCTCCTTCAGTTTCTCAAAGAACCAAGTCTATGAATCATTGTTCTCAGTGTCACCTAAACCCCATGCAATGGGATAACTGTGATACTCACTATCTTGTGTGGCAGCAACCATCAACACCCCCTTATATTTAGTTTTGATCCAAGCCCCATCCATGCCAATAAATTTTCTCATGTTCTTAAAACCCCATATAGCTGCTCCTAAAGACATAAAAAAAAAAAACTTGAATTTATTCTCCGAATCAACTTCAATGTGCGTAACTGTACCCTTATTAACCTGTTTAAGCAGGTAACAATACGAGGGGAGCATGGCAAAACTGTGTTGTGGCGTCCCTCTGATCAAATTTTGAGCAAGTTGCCGTCCTTTCTATGCCTTCCAATAACTTACTTGAACCTTCAATTCCTAACTCAAGAATCTCATGAGAACTTTTAGATTGGGTGGTTGCTTACAATCGATGAAGTGTCCCTTCATGTGAGCTCCAATTACACAACTGGATGCTTGTCTATGATTGATCGATCGATTCATCAACGAGCAAGTGTGGATACCATTATATTGTTGAATGACAAAAATATTCAAACATGGCATTTTTGTAGCTCGCATCTGCCACAAGCAATTTGGTTCATCTATACACACAACTTCCTTCAGTGACTTGGTTGACTTCTTGACCTTCATTTCAAACTTTCCATTAATGGTGACGAGGTTTAATTTCGTATTCAATTCTTCCTTACTATCAAAATGTTTACCGACCATTAAATCCAAGCCATCACTTCTCCTGCTATCGGAACTTATTAGTGGAACAAATCTTGCCTCTTCAGATTCAGAATGTCGACAACGGCTATCATAAACTCTCTCATGTAGACCATCACCTCCCTTGGGTACACCATTATCTTCTTCGGGTACACCATCACATCCTTTACGCACCTCATTGCCTCTTTCGAGTACATCATCACCTGCTTTATCTACACCGTCATCTTCATTAGGTACTTCCTAATGCACTGTCTCTTCTGGTGTTGGATTGGAACCGGTGATTGGAGTTGGATTGAAGCCAGTGATCATTTCATTGATTGGTGTACTAGTTGCACAAATCTACAGCGAATGCTTATAACTACCAAATAATTTAGTTGGAATAAACCATGCAACAAATAGGATTTCTTCATTGATCTGACTCCCAAAATAGTCGTCATGAAAGCCTAGTGCATCACCACGATCACTGTTCAAATCATCATCATCATGAACATATATTGCTTTTTCTTTATCACATTTCTCTTTGATTATAACATGTAGAGTCATTCCTTGTTTTTCTTTATACAAAAACATAAAATCGATAATATCTGAATCGTTGGAAATAAGAATTGTTGTAGCAGTGTCACCAAAGATGTTACCAACAGGTTTATATGTTATCTCAATTGCGTACTTACTTCGGTCAATACTTGTTTTGTCGTAGATTGTCTCTTCCAATTCCAAAAAGTTGATACTCCTATCAACCACAAAGCCCTTGCTCATACCAACTCCGAACCACCTCCAAAATCCGTCATTCGTATTTCCCACTTTCCATTATACTCCACGAGAATGTAGATCTCACTCATACCTATCATGGATTTTGAGATCCTCAATTAATAAACAATATAAAGAATACAACTACAAATTTTACATTAATCAACATAAATAAATAAATAAATAAATAAATAAAACAAGAATCATGTAGGAACGTTCGTTATTATTCTACACTATAAATATAAAAAATTGCAATAACTGTCGAACGACCAGGAACAACAATCATTTTTCCACACGGCTGTTCGGAAAAAATAACGGTCGTTTTGTCTGAGTCATCTTCAACCTTCACCTACAGCAATGGCAATCCCCAAAGTCGTTTTATTTTATGAAAAAAAGGTTGATTTTTAGGCTAAATAAACATTTACATTTACATATAATCCTCTAAAACGACACTAAAAAAAAATCATATGGCTAGAACTGTCGGAATGACAAGAAACAACCATCATTTATTCACATGGTCGTTCGGAACAAATGACGGTCGTTTCATTTGAGTCATCTTCAACCTTCATCTACAGTAATGGCAATCCCCAAATTCGTTTTATTTTATGAAAGAAAAAAAAAAAGATTTTTAGACTACATAAACATATACATTTACATCTAATCCTCTAAAACTACCTTACAAATAACATTTAGCCATAAAAAAATTACAAGAACTATCGGAATGACAAGAAACAATCATCATTTTTCCATACGGCAAATGACGGTCGTTCCGTCTGAGTCATCTTCAACCTTCATCTACAGCAATGACAATCCCCAAATTCGTTTTATTTTATGAAAAAGAAAATTTTGATTTTTAGGCTAAATAAACTTATACATTTACATATAATCCTCTAAAACTACCTTACAAACAACATCTAGCCATAATAAATTACAAGAATCGTAGGAACGACCTGGAACAACCATCATTTTTACACACGGTTGTTCGGAACAAATGACGGTCGTTCCGTCTGAGTCATCTTCAACCTTCGTCATCCCCAAATTCGTTTTATTTTATAAAAAAAAAAAAAAATGATTTTTAGGCTAAATAAACATATACATTTACATATAATCCTTTAAAACTACCTTACAAACAACATCTAGTTATAAAAAATTGCAAAAACTGTGGGAACGACCAGGAACAACCATCATTTTTACACACGGTTGTTCGGAACAAATGACGGTCGTTCCGTCTGAGTCATCTTCAACCTTCGTCTACAGCAATGGCAATCCCCAAATTTGTTTTATTTTATGAAAAAAAAAATGATTTTTAGGCTAAATAAACATATACATTTACATATAGTCCACTAAAACTACATTACAAAAAACATCTAACCATAAAAAATTGCAAGAACTGTAGGAACGACTAGGAACAACCATTATTTTTCCACACGGTGGTTCGGAACAAATGACAGTCGTTTCGTCTGAGTAATCTTCAACCTACGTCTACAGTAATGGCAATCCCCAAATTCATTTTATTTTATGAAAAAAAAAAATGATTTTTACGCTACATAAACATATACATTTACATATAATTCTCTAAAACTACCTTACAAACGACATCTAGCCATAAAAAATTGCAAGAACTGTTGAAACGACCAGGAACTACCATCATTTTGACACACGGTTGTTCGGAACAAATGAGGGTCGTTCTGTCTAAGTCATCTTCAACCTTCGTCTACAACAATGGCAATCCCCAAATTCGTTTTATTTTATGAAAAAAAATGATTTTTAGGCTAAATAAATATATACATTTACATATAATCCTCTAAAACTACCTTACAAACAACATCTAGCCATAAAAAATTACAAGAATTGTTGGAACGACCAGGAACAACCATCATTTTTCCACATGGTCGTTCGGAACAAATGACGGTCGTTCCGTCTGAGTCATCTTCAACCTTCGTTTACAGCAATGGCAATCCCCAAATTCGTTTTATTTTATTGAAAAAAAATTGATTTTTAGGTGACATAAACATATACATTTACATATAATCCGCTAAAACTACCTTACAAAACACATCTAGCCATTAAAAATTGCAAGAACTGTCGGAACGACCTGGAACAACCATCATTTTTTCACACGGTCGTTCGGAACAAATGAAAGTCATTTTGTCTGAGTCATCTTCAACCTTTGTCTACAGCAATAGCAATCCCCAAATTCGTTTTATTTTATGAAAAAAAAAGATTGATTTTTAGGCTAAATAAACATATATATTTACATATAATCCTCTAAAAATACCTTACAAAAAACATCTAACCTCAAAAAATTGCAAGAACTGTCGGATCGACCTGGAACAACATCATTTTTCCACACGGTCGTTCGGAACAAATGACAGTCATTTCATCTGAGTAATCTTCTACCTTCATCTACAGTAGTGGCAATCCCCAAATTCATTTTATTTTATGAAAAAAATGATTTTTAGGCTACATAAACATATACATTTACATATAATCCACTAAAATTACCATACAAACAACATCTAGCCATAAAAAATTACAATAACTGTTGAAACGACCAGGAACAACCATCATTTTTCCATACGGTTGTTCGGAAGAAATGACGGTCGTTCCGTCTGAGTCATCTTCAACCTTCGTCTACAGCAATGGCAATCCCCAAAATTGTTTTATTTTATGAAAAAAAATGATTTTTTGGCTAAATAAACATATACATTTACATATAATCCTCTAAAACTACCTTATAAAAAACATTTAGCCATAAAAAATTGCAAGAACTGTCGGAATGACTAGGAACAATCATCATTTTTTCACATGGTCGTTCGGAACAAATCACAGACGTTTCGTCTTAGTCATCTTCAACCTTCGTCTATAATAATGGCAATCCCCAAATTTGTTTTATTTTGTGAAAAAAAAAAATTGATTTTTAGGCTACATAAACATATACATTTACATATAATCCTCTAAAAATACCTTACAAACAACATCTAGCCATAAAAAATTACAAGAACTGTCGGAACAACCATGAACAACCATCATTTTCCACACGGTCATTCGGAACAAATGACGGTCGTTACGTTTGAGTCATCTTTAACCTTCGTCTACAGCAATGGCAATCCCCAAATTCGTTTTATTTTATGAATTTTTTTTTTTTGATTTTTAGGCTAAATAAACATATACATTTATATATAATCCTCTAAAACTACATTACAAATAACATCTAGCCATTTACTAACCTTGCAAAGAGCTTTTTCAAAAATCTTATTTCACCTCTTTTTTTTCTTCTTCAAAGCTCTTGATCGTAGAACATTGGGAGTTCAATTACTCTTAATGTCGATCTTCGGGTATGCCATTGTTGTCGGAATGAAGTGAATGTTGAAAGATTTGGGGTGATTCTTGGTGTTTCTCTCTCACACAAATGCCTCCATCCCTCCTTGCACGCCTCCACACAGAGCTACTCCTGCCTAGTTCACGAAGTCTTCAGTTCACTCTCAAGAAAGAAATCATATTTGGTTTTTCTTTTTTGGATTTTTTTTAACCTTATATTAATATATTATTTTTTTATATTATTATTATTATTATTATTTTACAAAAAAGTCATTTTGTTAATTTAATTTTTTTAAAAGTTATTTTGCAAATTAAAGAAAGTTAAAAGGTTATTTGTCAAATTCACTTCACCGCCTGATCTCCCTCTTCTCCCCTCATCTCACGCTCGGTAACCTGCCCCTTTCTCAATACTCTATGCAAAGTTAGGTTGCGTTTGGTTCGCATATTAGAGATGTAATTTTTAAGTTGGAGTTTGTTAACTTTTCAAAAATTAATTAAAATTTTTGTTAACTTTTCCAAAAAAAAAAAAATGATAAAAATTGAGATGAAAAAATACAAATTTTGTCAGATTTGAGTTGAAATGCCAAACAAAAGTTTTTTTTTTTTTTTTTTGTTTTTCATTGTTTCTCTGGTTCAAAGCTTAAGTTGTGCAAACTATTAGGAAAGTTATTGTTTATGTTAGAGAAAGTTACCATTTTATATGCAATTATCTTTATTAGGAATTTTAAATTTTTTTATAAGTACTGTAATTAAGAATAGGGGAATTCTACAATGATGTAAAGATTTTTACTCTATCAATGAGGTAAATTTTTTTGGACCCTTAGATTCAATTTATAAGGTTTAGATGTTTTGTGCACATAAAAATTATTGTACATCCAACAACATGGAATTATTGCAATACCCTTGAACCAAAAAATAAATAAATAAATCATAGCTTCCGGTCTTCTTCCACTTCATCGGCCGGCGAAGGAGGCAAAACAGGTCGAGCCGGGGTCAGGGGGTGGAGGGATCGAGGGTTCTACATCGGGGGGGGGGGGGGGGGGGGGGGGGGGATGTGGTGGGGGCCAGGAGGGTCACAAGGATTTGGCTCGTGAGGGTCATCACTGGGGTCTTGGCACGGTACCATCGGGTGGAGGGGGGGGCACTGTCATCGAGGTCTAGGGGTTAGAGGTTGAGAGGGCTCGATGTCGGGGGCCTAGGTAACGTGGATCTGGCTCACGGGAGGGTCGTCGCCTGGGTCTAGGCACGGTACCCTCGGGTGGGGGGGAGGCATCGTAGCCGGGGTGTGGGGGCCGATGGCTCGACGTCAGGGGGGGGGGGGGCAAGGTCGCGTGGATTTGGCTAGCGGGGGTTGTGTGGTGGTGGTTCGCCATCGTCGAGGGGGGGGGGGGAGGTTGGATCTCATAGTCACTACGGGGAGTGCTGGGTCGCCATCGGGGGGAGGGGGGAGCTAGGAAGTTTGCTGCTAGGAATGATAAGAGAGGTTTTTTTATTTATTTATTTAAATTACACATGTAGCTTACACCCTTATTTAGTGTACCATAATAATCAACCTATTCCCATCCGTTGGATCTTATCTCATTGATGTGGTAAAAATCCTTATCCCACTGTAGAATCCCCCTTAAGAATTAATACTTATTGATTTAGTATATTTGTAAGTACTATAGCCAACTTACCCAACTTTTTATTTGTAAACTTGTATATATCATATATGTGAGCCCATCTATAGTGCTCTTTATTAATGAATTGTTTGTTCTTAGTTCGTGAACACAAACAAATCCATGTTAATTATCCATGCGTTCTCTTCTTCTCTCTTATTATTATTATTATTATTATTATTATTATATTTAATTTTTTATACATACAAACCATTAACGAACAAAATCATGGGTGAAGTTTAAATGGCTGGAAAGGAGCTTCTCCAACGCACGCCTTTTTGGCGTTGGAAAGTAAGAATGGCGTGGAGCTATTCTCCAACTGAGCACCAAATTTCACACCTTTTTGATGTAAATGGTGTCGAACTGAACAATGAACACGCATATTCACTCAACACCAAATTTGGTGTCATTTTTATACTTTTTATATACAAAAAAAAATATAAAAAGAGAGATAAAAAGAAATATACATGGAATATTCTCTTTGGTGTTACAAAAGGTGTAATAGGTTGGAGATTAATTTAGTGTTTGATGGAAAGTCACACTATTTTGATGTAGAAGTTGCACCATTTTAGTGTTATGGGTTGGAGTGCTCTAAGTCCTCTAGAGTTGAAGGGATTCCACTGCCCTCTTTTTTCCCCCCTGGCTGAAGAGAGATCTCGTTGAACTCTTAAGATTTATTAGTATTTTTAAACTCATAAGATTTTCCTTAAAAAAAAATAAATAAATAAATAAAAAACTTATACAAGATTTTGTTAATGTGATTATTAAAATACCCACAATTTATGTACTAAGAGCCAATTTTCCGTTAAAAACCTAATAAAGGGACAAATTTTACATTTTCAAGGAAGAACGAATGTAATGTTTTAAAATTCAGAGGTAAAGTGTTAAAGAGGTTATAATTCATGGATAATTTTTGTAATTAATCAAATTTTATCGTGAGCTCTCCTATGCGACATCCTTAAAAATAGATCTTGTAACTTTTTTGTATGTTATTGTAACAACTAGTTTATTCTCATATATTATTTTTCCATGATACTTGTCTTTTACAAATAGTTTAAATAGTCAATATTACAATATTCAAAATAAAAAATTACATATAAATCAAGTAATAATTATAATATGTAAAATGGAATGTTACAATTGCCGCTCATGTCATGCCGCCGGAGAGGAGAGGTTTCCTAAGATTTATAGTCAACTTCAATTAGGAATCAAATGTAAATCTTGGCTCAAAACGTTCATTATGAAATCAAACACGCCCAAATATTCATCTCCATTACTGCAATGATAAAGCATATTCGGATCCTTATTCCTCATCTAAAAAGTAATTAGTAAAGCAATATTACATGTTGATAATATTGTGTTACATGAAACAAAATGTGAGATCCAATTTTCAGTTTGTGATTATGAAGATCTCAGGCTTTCTTGAACATGACAATAAACGGCTGATCACTCAGAGCGAGACGCCTTATCCCGTCCTTGATGAAGATGCCGACATCTCGGCAAATCACTTTGCAGAAATTACAAACTGTGGGGCAAAAAACAAGCTTGTAATCATCATTGAACTTCTCAATCTTAAACCAATTGCTTACTGTTTGAGGGCCGGGGTTGCCTTCAACTCCGCCAGAGGTCACAAACCACTGTCCCAACGAGTCATCGTAGCTATCCAATTTCCAGACTTTTGACTGGATGCAGGTAGTCGCAGGCGTGGCGGAGAACTTGATGTTAAGATCAGTAGATTCGTGAACAAAACAGTCCCTTGGATTCACGGGCGAAAATGTCAAGGGAAGACCATTTGAGACCTCGAATTGGTCCTGAACAACGTCGAGCGGGCAGGTTTTGTTACGAGCATTGGCTAGTTTGAGGCCTCCACCTCTGCCTCTAATGACTGGCAAAATGTAGTAATCAACACCCTTTCGGAGTCTCTTCCCGGAAATGTCAAGCACCGTGGCCGCAGAAGAACCGGCTAAGCCAGGCACCGGTTTTGAAGTGAAGGATAAAAGAAGGAATGACAAGATTAGCAATGTAGTAACTTCCATTGTTGTTTGCCAATGTGCGTTTGTCTATAAATCTGTGGCAAAGAGAGAATTTATTTATAGAAATAAAAGTTGTGTGATTTTCATTTGTGAACGCCTGAAGCTGCGGAGTAGTGGAGGACACGGAAACTTTAATATTCTCTTTCCACTTTGCAAGGTCAACCACAATTAACTTATTCGAGGAACTAATACTTCAGCCTAATGACTTAATCAGAAAGTTTGGAGCATAATTATGCAATTCATGCTTTGTTTGAACTAACTAGATTTTATCCTTTTCGTTGAATGGTTTGTAGTTTGATTGAAGGATTTCATGAGTCAAAAAGTCAAACTTTCTGTCTTTTTTTAGTTAAGAATAGTTCATCTGGTAGTAGAACTTAGGGTCCATTTGGGACGCCATCTAGAGATGGTATTTCACAATCTGAATTTTAAAATCCTAACTTTAGATCAAATTTTCTCTCTCTTCAATTTTCAAAAATCTCAAACTTTAAAAGTTCATAACTTTCTCATTTTAAATCGGAATGAGATGAGTTTTATGTCAAAATGCTTGTAACGATAAGATGAACAAGACAAGATATATTTTACATATTTTTTTTTCCCAAACACATTTCAATTTTTTGCATAATTTTCTATATTACAAAAAATTTTCAAAATTTTTCCTCCCAAACACATATTTCTAACTCAACCTTCAAAATATCATCTCCAGATATTTTTCGCAAACGGGCCCTTAATCTCTATCTTCAAATATTTTGGTCAAATATTTCGCTTGTAGAATCTCACAAGGCAAAATTGTCGCTTAGAGCATCTTTGACGAAGTGTTACTACAGGAGTACTAAATTTATAGCATTTGACTGAAAAATTACTCCCTAATGCATGCTATCTTTGATAAATTAGCAAATGTCAAATTTGGTGATAAATTTATCATGAAGTATTATAACCGTTAAATTTGATATTTGATTGTTATTGTTTGTTATAATTTTGGTATATCTAAATAATTTAAATACTAATTGGTCAATAACACCTACTTTACCCAACCTACTCTGAACATCCATTAATTCCTCCTCATAAATACGTCATCCCTTCTACTTAAAATTTAAAAAGGTTATTTACAAGCATTTTTTAAAAAAAAAATTTTAATGGTCAAGGTTTCCATTTTTCAGTCTCTTTTGTTTTTCATCAGAGCATTTTTGTTACATTAATGTCAGAATTCTTTCTGCTTAAAGCAAACTCAAATATCATTGGGGGAAAAAAAAATTAGGTATTCCTCCAATCTCAGTGTCAAAGTTCAAACCCTCACATTCTCATTTTGGGATTGAAGTGAACCAAAAGTTATAATTTGTGGTGGGGAGGAACATATACACAAGCAGGTAGAGCTCCAAATAATGGAGCAATCATGTCTTAAAACCGTGTATGGTTACACTTACAACTAAGAGCTAAAAGAAAAAGGCTGAAAATCTTGGGCAATTAAGTTCGGCCCCACAGGATTTGTTGGTGTCGGAAATACTAGCTCGTCAAACTAATGGGCTTATCAATTTTTTGGGTTTTGGATAGGACAACTAGAATACTAGATCAGGAATGCTACATTTTTTTTATAAAAAAAAAAAAAATACTTTTATATCCATGTCCCTTATTCTATACTAGTTAAAAAATGTACATGATCTTTTAGATAAATGATGGTAACAAGTATTAATAAGTGCAATATAATATCTCAACTAGTTTGACACTCTCTAACATCTTTCTTCATTTACCTCTCCCATTATATCATTAATAAAATAAAAAGAAATACAATAAAGTTGCGTGGGGGAAAATAAAGCACCATATAGGGCATCAAAACAATAAAAACTCAAAGTCCTAAGTAACCGGAGATTGATCCCAAAGAATTAATCGTGAACTTGCATCTTGTGATTCAATCTCAAATGTGTCTCGTTAAAAACCTTTTAACCAAAACCCATTGGGAAAAAGACCAAAAGGAAAAAGGAATACACATTTACCATAGATCGGCTATTTAGAAAATCTATATAGTGGAAGACCGACAATGTTTTTATTGACTGCTGAAGAAAAGAAATCTGGAGAAGCAAACCACCAATGTTCTTCTTCCAAGTGCATTGCATGAGAAGCTAATTCATCTGCCACATGATTGCCTTCTCTAAATACATAAGAAACATAGGAAGTGTTTTCTTGAAAATAGTTCATAGCACGCACCCATCTATTAAGAAACTTTCAAGGAACGTTTTTGCTTTTGTTTTGAAGAAGATCTACCACTTACATTGCATCACATTCGAACTACAAATTAGTCCAGTGAAATTTAATGGCATATTCCACTGCTATGATGACACTCGAAAGTTCAGCTTCAAAAAGCACAAAGAACCCCCAAAGGCTTAGCAAAACAACCTCTACAGAATCCTCTATAAGTCAGAAAAATACCTTCATAGCTAGCAATACCAGGTGAACCATTCGCAACTCCATCCGTGTTGACCTTAATCCACCCTGTATTAGGCTTTTTCCATTCAATTTCAATGATTTTGAGAGCTCTGGAAACCCTATTGTGGATCTTGAAAGTCTTCAAAATTAAAAGATCAGTAAGAAAATTATTCATCGTACCAAAATCAATACAATCAGTCTCTCTAATATTGTTCCATATCAAAACAAGAGCGCTGTTGGGATCAGACTTCGTCTGACACGTATGAAGTCTAACGATGTAATGGGATCACAAGAAAACACCGTCAAACGAGCGATGAACTCTCAGTTCAAATATACGATATCTTCCTATTATACTTGGGCCGAACCCAACGTATGACAATGCTTCATTTTACCGCGAACAACTTTCGCTCGTATGATTGGGCCGGACCCAGCTCACGATGATTTATTCAATTAAGATCAACGATCGTTCGTATTATTGGACCAGACCCCAATTTACGATCTTAATCCATTCTATCATGAATTACGATCGTTCGCATTCGAACGCTGAATAGATCAGTTCAAACCTGATTTGGCGTACATCGAATCTAATATAAGCCACGAACGGTACGATCACAAGAACTGAACCTTGTTTTCTAGTCAACGTTCGTCGCTCGTGCTCAATGAAAATTATAAGAGATATCTCTCATAACCGTCAAGTCAACTGTTCACAATGACATGTCAGATCTTTTACGATAACTAACAACTTAGTTATCGCATCATATTCATAACTGCTTAGCCAACTATTCGTGAGACATCTCGATAACTGCTAAGTCCACGTTGTAACACGTGTCTAGGAAGACATTTGAGCGAAAACCGCTCACCTGGAATTACAGGTTGAGACCCATCATTCTCCTTCTATTTATAGAGGGAGACCCCCCTTCAGACAGGGACGGTCTTTTTCTAATTTTACATGCCCTTACTCTGCCGAAATATACCCAGAAATTACATTGTATCTGAGAATAATCATACGTAGTGAAAGACATCTCACTCACAGAGGACGTAGCATACAGTTTGGCGAACCTCTCTACATCTTGGTGTTGTTAATTCTTTTTTCATTTTTATTATATGAGTATTTGCATATCAAATTGCTTTATGAATTTCATTACGATTTTCAATGGCCCAATTAACCATGTTTTATTCCTATTACTAACTTTCGTTAAATTTTGACGGTAGATTCCTGACATTTACAGTTTGGCGCCCACCATGGGGCCCTTGGCCATCTTACACCGGAAATTTGTAAAGCAACCATGGCAGAAGAACGTGAACAACATGAGGAACTTTCACAGGGAAGTCCCGTGAATCACCCAGAAGCCTCTACGTCAGGAGCAAATTCCCAGATCGCTAATCTAACGCGATTAGTAGAAGATCTCACCCATAAATACAGCACCCAACAAAGCCAGATGGAAAACATCAACGCTGAGAACCAAATTCTCAAGAATCAGTTGATGACCATCAACTCACTAGCCGCTTACTCGTACTACTACAACCCGTATGTCAGGTATTCCTCAGGAACGAGCGCTGGGAGCTGGCAACCAGCCACATCCCATAATCCTCAGGGAGTGAACACTGGGGGCTGGCAACGAGCCACGCCCTATTATCCTCAACATTCGAGAGCTACTTACAGCCCTATTACACCGATGTAGCCACTGTTCGCACCTGAGGACACTCCAGTAGTAAACGAGAGGCGAGCGCAGCAGAGACAGACAACAGCAAGATCCAATGCTAGAAGACAGAACACTCTAACACAGCGTTCGATGTCAGATTTACCACCACCAACAGAAGGTCCCGTTCCACAAGGGACGATGAACATTGAAGAAATTATGAGAAGTTTTATGTCCGAGGAAATGAGGACACTTGAAGCACAGATGGAGCAACGTTTTTCGTCACAGATACATAGAGCTACAACGTCAACACCGGGGTTCGATGACCTCGCTCGTGGTGTCGGAGAAACGCCACTTAGAAGCCGCATTACCAACACCATCACTCCCAAGTTCGGAAACATTTCCTTTCCGAGGTTCGACGGAATGTCAGACCCGTATGACCATCTACTGCAGTACAAACACGTTGTACAGTCGATGAACATTCCAACAGGAATGCTCGATGACATGATGTGCAAGCTTTTCGCTCAGAGCTTAAAAGGAGCAGCATTGAGATGGTTCTGCAATCTACCTCCAGAATCCATTGATTCGTTCGACGAGCTTTCGCTCAAATTCATGAGGTGTTACTCCGTTCATATACGGTCTAGAAAGACGAGAAAGGACCTATGGAGCGTTGTTCAAGGACCACATGAATCGCTTCGCGCTTATATCAAGTGTTTTAGTAAAGCGATTTATGAGATCTCAGGGTTGGATGACAGAACGACAAGGGAAGCACTGAAGAAAGGCTTGAGGCATAAGTCTTTATTCAAAAATGAGATCTGCGCCAGATACCCACCTACGATCCAGGATGCTATGCACAAAGCCAAAGGATTTATCGAATTGGAGGAGGAAAACAAACATATGGAACGTGATTTGGCTCGAATGAGGGATGAAGTTGCTAAAGTCCGCGAAGAGCGAGAGAAGGTAATTAGGCATGAACGCTCGCGCCCACTTTGACGAACAGAGCACCGAGTCGAGCGAACGGCAAAGCGTGATCACAAGCGCCCACTTTCACCACTAAAGTATTCGCTTGGCATCAGCCCCTCAGAGCTAATCGCTCATCTTAAGCGCCAGGACTTTGTTACCTGGCCAAAGAAGCTGCCAGAAAATCCGGCCAGGGATACAACGAAGTATTGTGAATTTCACAAAGATCATGGCCACCAGATCATTGATTGCAGGGCACTGCGAGCAGAAGTTGCCGAACTACTCAAGAAGGGACACCTTCGAGAATTCCTCACCGAAAAAGGCAGAGAGACGTATGGACTTGGAAACGAGTCTAAGGAACGAAGAGTTGTGCAACAGTTCGAAAGACGATAGGAGTAATTTGTGGAGGCTTGATTTACAATGGAGAGACAATAACTACTGTCAAGTCTCATCGAAGGAAAGCCACGCAGCCAATCTCGACGATCCTTCCCAACGATCCCATCAAACATTCCATCAGCATCCATAGCAGCGAGGCAACCAGCCTCAGTCGACCTCACGATGATGTGTTGGTTCTGACTTTGAACGTGTCGAACTGTGAAGTAGGTCGGATTCTCGTTGATAATGGGAGTTCAGCATATGTTCTTTTCCTCTCGACTTTGAAGGAAATGGAGTTGTCTGAGTCGGACATTGAGAGTTCGACGACCGTTTTAACTGGCTTCAATGGAGAGTTGACCGCGACTTTAGGTAAGATTAAACTTCCCGTGTTTGCAGCAGGAGAGAACAAATTAACCAGTTTTTTAGTTTTAGATTGCCCGTCGGCCTACAACATCATTATCGGTAGGCCGTGGATTCACGCAATGAGGGCAGTACCCTCCACGTATCATCAGAGAATCAGGTTCCCAATAAAGAGGGGTTTTAAGGAGATTAAGGGGAACCAAGAAGTCGCGCGGACTTGCTACCTCCATTCTCTTAAGATGAAACGAACTGATCGCTTATAGCAACTAGAAAAGAAGAAATAATTGAGCGATCAAATACAGCCGGACGTGGAGCAACTAGACGAAATCTAGATCGATCCAGCGTATCCAGATCAAGTCATCAATATCGGCTCATTGCTCGATTGCACTGTTCGCACTCAGCTTTTGAGTTTTCTTCAAGATAATCAAGACTGCTTTGTATGTTCGCACAAAGACATGCCAGGCATCGACCCAAAGTAACAACACATCGAGTTAACGTCGATCCTAGCCATAAGCCTGTCAAGCAGAAAAGGAGAAAACTCGGGATTGAACGAAACCAGATCGTTAATGAAGAAGTGCGGAAGGTGATTGAGGCTGGATTCATAAAAGAGGTACAATACCCAGATTGGCTAGCGAACGTTGTCATCGTCAAGAAGAAAACAGAAAATGGAGAGTTTGTATCGACTTCACAGATTTGAACAAAGCCTGCCCAAAATATAGCTTCCCCCTGCCACATATCGATCGATTGGTTGATGCAACCGCAGGACATGAATTGCTTTCATTCATGGATGCGTTCTTAGGATACAATCAGATTCTTATGCATCCCGACGATCAAGAAAAGACAACTTTTATCACGGAAAGGGGAATTTATTGCTACAAAGTTATGCCATTCGAGTTGAAGAACGCTGGCGCAACTTATCAAAGGCCTGTCAATGCAATGTTCACTGACCAACTCAGTCGAACGATAGAGGTATACATAGACGACATGTTGGTTAAATCATTGAAGGCTGCGGACCATATCGGACACCTGTCAGAGTGCTTCTCAGTACTTAGACAACAAAACATGCGTTTGAATCCCTCCAAATGCTTGTTTGGTGTTTCATCTGGTAAGTTTTTGGGCTATATCATCACGCAGCGAGGGATCGAAGTAAATCCAGACCAAATAAGGGCGATAATAAACATGCCTTCACCGAAAAACAAGCGAGAGATTCAGAAGTTGACTGGACGAATAGCAGCACTAAACAGATTCATCTCTCGATCCACTGACAAGTGCCAGCCATTTTTCATGCTACTCAAAGGGAACAAGAAGTTCGAATGGAACGATCGATGTCAACAAGCTTTCGATGAGCTTAAAAGGTATCTTTCGAGCCCTCCGATTCTAGCCAAACCTCTAACAGGTGAGAGTTTATTTTTGTACTTAGCAGTAACGGAAGAAGCAGTCAGCGCCATCCTAGTAAGAGATGCGAACGGTGAACAGCAAGTTTACTACGTCAGCAAGACACTACTTGATGTGGAGACAAGATACCCGGTGGTTGAAAAGTAGCCCTTGCCCTCATAACCGCTGCAAGGAAGCTGAGGCCATATTTCCAATCACACTCGATCGTCGTAATGTCAACCTATCCTCTACGAGCCATTCTTCATAGTCTAAACTTATCTGGACGCTTGACAAAGTGGCCGGTCGAGTTGAGCGAATTCGACATCGAGTACCGGGTCTGAACCAACTTAAAATCACAAGTACTTACTGACTTTGTAGCTGAACTTACTCCAGACCCTTCAACGTCGAACACTCAAAAAGAATGCTGCTGGACATTCATGGTGGACAGAGCATCAAATGTTAAAGGATCTGGAGTGGCAGTATTCTGCAAGTCCCCTGACGGCGAGATAATCGAGCAATCGTTTCACTTAGGATTCAGCGCTTCGAACAACTAAGCTGAATACAAAGCTTTAATCGCTAGGCTACGTTTGGCGAAAGCACTGGGGGCTCGACGTTTGCATATTCATAGCGACTCGCAGCTCGTTGTGAATCAAGTGCTTGGGAAATATGCAGCAAATGATACGAGAATGGAAGCCTATCTCAAAGTTGTTCGTTCTCTTCTACAACATTTTGAGGAATACATAATACAACAAGTTTCGAGAGACTTGAACACGCAAGCAGACGCCTTGGCTTCATTTGGTTCAACATCTGAGCCAAACTTACGTCGAAGCATTCCAGTCGGATTTATTGAAGAGCCCAGCATCCAGATTGAAGCTACGATCACGACAGACAAAGTAATGGAAGATTGGCGAACGCCCCTTGTAGCTTATTTGAAGGAAGGATTATTACCGAAAAAACAGGCAAGAGGCATGAAAAACCAGAACGAAGGCTGTAAGATTTTTGATGATCAATGACACCCTTTACTAACGTTCTTTTAATGGCCCATATGCTCTATGTCTATACGAGCGAGAAGCTGCATACGTACTGAAGGAAATCCATGAAGGCGAATGTGAGAATCATTCCGGAGGAAGGTCTCTTTGTAACAAAGTCAAGCGACATGGCTATTACTGGCCAACCATACTCGAAGATAGCGAAGACTTTGTCAAGAGGTGTGACAAATGCCAAAGACATTCTTCAGTTTTCCACCAACCCGCAGAACGATTATCGAGCATTGGATCTCCTTATCCTTTCATGAAGTATTCGATGGACATTATTGGGCCATTACCAAGGGTGAGCGGTCAGCGAAAATACCTGCTTATACTCACTGATTACTTCACAAAGTGGGTCGAAGCGGAGGCGTATGCAGATATAAAGGATTCAGATGTTGAAGGTTTCATTTGAAAGAACATAATTTGCGGATTTGACCTGCCTTAGGAGATAGTCACGGACAATGGATCCCAATTCATTTAAGAAAACTTCAGAAAATTCTGTCAAGACTGGAAGATCGAGCTTAGCTTCTCTACCCCGAGGTACCCGTAAGGAAATGGACAGGCTGAAGCAACCAACAAGACGATAGTACAGAATTTGAAGAAGAAACTCGAAGCTCGAAAGGGTCGATGGGCGGATGAACTTCACGGTGTACTTTGGGCGTACAGAACAACCCCACACAGAGCGAACTGTGAGTCTCCATTCTCATTAACCTTCGGTGCAAAGGCTGTTATCCCAGCAAGAATCGGTGTCCCTACACTTCGGCGTGAATTGGCTTTTTAAAACGAAAGTCGAAATCAGGAAATGCTCAACAACAGTCTGGACGTTCTTGACAAAAAATGAAATCAAGCCTTGGTTCGCATGGCGAACTACCAATAGTTAGTGGCAAAGTATTACAACTCGAAAGTTCGACCGAGAACTTTTAATGAAGGAGATCTCGTGCTTCGTAAAGTTTTCCAGAACATTGTCGAGCCAAAGTCAGGAAAGTTGGGAGCAAATTGGGAAGGTCCTTATAGGATCTTGAAGGTTATTTGACCAGGCATCTACCGTCTGGAGACGAGCGATGGAGTTGAAGTTCATCGCAGTTGGAACTCGCATCACCTTCGTAAATATTATTTGTAATATTCTTTCAGAATTTTTACCAAGACTTTGTAATTTCTTTTAATTTTGTCTGTAAAGGCTAGATCCATTACAGTCAACGTTTGATACAATATCGAACCTGTAGGTCTACGCCCACAACGACGTTATGCCTTTGAACTACGTTCGACTTGATCCCTAAACATTGGGTACGTAGGCAGCTCCTATACGGTTGTACGAGTCCAGTCACAAAAATCAGACAATTTCATTGTAACAATTGAACTACGAATGGCTTGATCCCTAAACATTGGGTACGTAGGCAGCTCGTCAAACATGAACGAGTCCAGCTACACATCTTAATCAAAAACGTGTTTTTGAACAAAAAACGCGCATTCTCCATATACTTTCCTATGTTTGATTATGAACATACATTCTTATTTCCTTCGTGTCAATCTGATTGGCATGCATTCATTGTTCGTCGTTACAAACTAAACGATCATTCATCGTATGACGATTCATCAAAAGTTGTGGTATGATCAATGCTCGATTCGTCATACAATGTTCAACATTTCGCATCATCATTATACAAAGATAGATGTGAATAAAAATTTCAAGTTTGAATTAATTGATAAATTATCAATACATACAAACTTGATGTCCGAATGAAAATAAAAATACAAAGTTTAAAAATATAATAATAATAATAATAATAATAATAATAATAATAAATCAAAAATCAGAAAATCTACTACCACATTTCGCGGTCTTTAAAAGGATTGGCATGGACTGGGGGCTCGACGTCGGGAGGTCCAGGCTGTGTCGAAGCTGATGCAGGAACAGACGATGAAGCTCGGGTCTCATCAGGGTTATCCTCCTCATATAGCTCGATCTCCTCATCAACTTCGGCATCGACAAGGAGTCCTTGTTTATACTCCTTGAGGATGTCATGACGAGCTTTAAGAGTAGCCTTTTCGAACGCGTCAAGGATCTGAGCGGCGAGCGATGAGTTATCGGCTTCGAGTGATTTGATTTTGGCCTGTGCTTCGTCGAACTTGTCAACCATGACTTTCATCATGTCCGTCATCTGCTTGGATGATCGGTTAACCGTTTCAAGCTCGCCTATTAGATCATCAGCGCTCGCCTTGACTTCTTTAAAATTTTGCTCTATGACGAGCAACTTCACCCCACGTTCTCTGTCTGCATCCTCGAGCTCTTTATTTTTATCCTCGAGCTCCTTGATTTGATTCCTTTGCTCAAGTACCGTATCAGTAGTACGATACATTAGACCCAGAGCTCGCAGGTTACTCTGCAAGTATAAAAGCATTGTTAAACAACATTGCTAAGACGAGCATTATCGTCAAAAATGGATTTACATGATAAGGGAACATACCTTCAGTCCATCCTATAATAGTTTGTCAACATGATTGGGGATCCGACCACTGTTTATGGTCTCGATATCAACGTCAGTCAACAACTGACGCATGATCTGAACGCTCAGCTTTCTATCATGAAGGAGGCTCGCCCCTGGTGGTAAATTTACCTCAGCATTCTGCTCAGATTTGTTCTGCTCAACGTTCGAATCTGTGGAAGCCATCTTTGAAGCCTTCTTCCACTTTGCCAAAATCTTTCTCTTAGGTTTCCCTTTTGCCTTCTTTTTCTTGGTTAGGGATTGCACGGGCATAGCAGGAGGTTCTAGAGAAGACTCGATTACTGGCAAGGGAGGAGGTTCGTTCCCCTGAGCAGATGAGGCTGCTGCATCCGCTGCAGCTTTGGCTGCCTTCTCGGCTTCTTTCTTTGCCTTCTTCTTTGCAAGAAGATCTTTAGCATTGGGGAATGCCACGCTCATCGTGTCCAAGGCAAATTCTGTGATCAAAGTCTCTTCGTTAGGGGCTCGATGAATAGTGGAGGCCCGAAGAGTCTCCTCAACACTCCCCTAATCACAAACGGCCAATTGACCCTGAAAGGAACTCGTGTAGCAATACCTGATAAGAGTTCGACAAAGTCCTTCCAAAGGCTCGACACCCTGAATCTCTTTGGAATGTTGATCTCGTCCCACTCTCAATTTGGATGAGCGAGTAAGCGTTCGAGCTTCTCCTCGAACAAAAGAGCTTTCGTAGGTGGCTTCTTCAACTCCTTACCTGCAACATAAAAACAACAAATTCATGTAAGAATTTGAACAGTTTACTCAATTCTCGATGTTCTTCGTTCGACACTTACAAAGAGTTCCCCATAAAGGGTAAAATGCATTGGCGAGTCCTCCCATTGACTTTTCATTCACATGCATGAAAAAGTAATGGTCCTGCCGATATCTGTCAGCATTCTTCATCTCGCCAACAACTTGCTTCTTCCTTCTGGGATACATCGAATATCGACCATGATCCTTGGAATTTTCTTGGGGGTAGTAAATTGCGAGTATGTCGTCTACTGATAGCTCGACGCCCGCTTCGTCCGCCAGTACAATCAATTCCAAGAAAACCCTCATCCCATTCGGCATCAACTGAGGAATGACAAGTTGATAGTGATGCATGCACTGAACGAGAAGAGGAGGAAGAGGGAGCCGAAGTCCGCACTCAAAATAGATGGTATACATACATATCTATCCCTCTGACACCGTGTCCGCTCGTTCATCTTTAAAAGGGAGGCGAAGCTGGACTTCATTAGGAAATCCGAATCGACCCCTGATATCGGACAAGTCTTCTTCCGTCAAAACCGAACGAGGATTCGACGTTCGAAAAAATGATTCGACGCTCAAACGACGTGGGGGCTTGGTTAATCGAGCGATTGGGGGAATCGATAAAACCTCGGCTCCCGATGTCGTCGCTGGCCAACTCCTCTCCAATGCTTCGTTACTGGTCCCAGTGTTCGTTCTTCTGTGTTCGAATTCATATTCGAATCTCGAACGACGGATGGTTGATGCCAGTTCATCATCGTTAGAACTGCTATCACTAGAGTCGGTGCTCGTTCATTCTACATCTACGTCCTCGATAATTTGCTTTTCTTATCCATGGGTTTATAAACCAAATCCGGGATGAACGATGGAAGGATTTCGGATCTAAAAGCTTTTAGTTAATCAAAACCCTATGAAGCTTGGGAAGACACGAGGAACAGTGTAACGAAAACCCCAAAGAAAAACCCAGAAAAACTTACCCCTCTACCAAATCTCTCACCCAAAAGAAATGCAGAAAAACTAACCAGAAAGATTCGGAAACAAAACGAAAATTACTTTACCAAACCAAAATTATTTAAAATGGAGGAGGAGAAGAAAATAAATCTTGCCTGAAAATTCAAAGGTCTTGGGAAACTCTCAGGTCCTGAGTTTTCGAATGCTCCAAATGTAGAAATAGGGGATGAAGGGGGTATGCGAAACGTTATATAGCTTCACAGTGCATCCAACGGTCCCGATTTTTCAGGAAATGCTTGATCAAACGGTGTGAATTACGAAACTTTTCGTATTCCCGCTTAAGAGATCGTACGTCGCAACGGTTCGAATCCCAAATTTCGCATATTACAGCTCAGATTTCTTACGTCACAACGGTACGAATTTCAAAATAAAACAATGATGCTGTCTCGAAGTACCCATTCAGTGCATGCCATGTGTATGCAAATAACGTTTCTCGCTAAGCTCGAGATTTTCCATTGATTGATTCGTCAGTCCGTTCAGATCTCCCTGATCTGATGTACAAAGACTGATGCGACTTTCTCGCTAATAATCAAACACTCTATCGAAGATTCATCGCTCGATAGAGTAGGGGGATATTTGTTGGGGTCAGACTTCGTCTTCCCATTACATCGTTAGACTTCATACGTGTCAGACGATTGATTCAAACGAGCGATGAACTCTCAGTTCAAATATACGATATCTTCCTATTATACTTGGGCCGAACCCAACGTCTGACAATGCTTCATTTTACCACGAACAACTTTCGCTCGTATGATTGGGCCGGACCCAGCTCACGATGATTTATTCAATCAAGATCAACGATCGTTCGTATTATTAGACCAGACCCAATTTACGATATTAATCCATTCTATCACGAATTATGATCGTTCGCATTCGAACGCTTAATAGATCAGTTTAAACCTGATTTGGCGTACATCGAATCTAATATTAAGCCACGAACGGTACGATCACAAGAACTGAACCTTGTTTTTTAGTCAGTGTTCGTCGCTCGTGCTCAATGAGAGTTATAAGAGATATCTCTCATAACCGTCAAGTCCACTGTTCACAATGACATGTCAAATCTTTTACGATAACTGACAATTGACAATGACATCATATTCATAACTGCTTAGCCCACTATCTGTGAGACATCTCGATAACTGCTAAGTCCACGTTGTAACACGTGTCCAGGAAGACATTTGAGCGAGAACCGCTCACCTGGAATTACGGGTTGAGACCCATCATTCTCCCTCTATTTATAGAGGGAGACCCCCCTTCAGACAGGGACAGTCTTTTTCTAATTTTACATGCCCTTACTCTGTCGAAATATACCCAGAAATTACATTGTATCTGAGAACAATCATCGTAGTGAAAGACATCTCACTTACAGAGGATGTAGCACACAGTTTGGCAAACCTCTCTACATCTTGGTGCTGTTAATTCTTTTTCATTTTTATTATCTAATTATTTGCATATCAAATTGCTTTATGAATTTCGTTACAATTTCCAAGGGCCCAATTAACTATGTTTTATTCATGTTACTAACTTTCGTTAAATTTTGACGGTAGATTCCCGACATCTACAAGCGCCATGCTTATTCGGAATCTTATCTTCAAAAACCACATCATTCAGCAATTTCCATATAATCCATATAGTGGAAATAATTCCACTAATCCAAAGATTATAAACTAGAGTGCTCAAACGAGCTTTGGCAGTCGAAAGAAAAAAGGTCCTTAAAATCTCCTGATCTGTTAATCTGAACATTGAAAGTAAACTGCAAAACGTTGTAGATTGAATTAACAAAATCACAATATTGAAGAAAAATATGATTAATATCCCCTCATGCTCTATAGCAAAAGTGGCAGCATAAAGGTATGATAAGTCCTTTCCTTTTTAGAGCTTGCTCCGTCGCCAATCGATCATAAAGTGCCTTCCAAACAGTGAGAGAGCGTCTAGGTTGAGTAGAGCATCTCCAGATTCTATCTCCCCAATGCTTCAATTGTTCACGTGGCCACAAATTGTTGTAAAAATCTTTCATCTTTGGAAGTCCTGAGGAAGAAAATTTCCATAGCAGATCATCAACGAAATCAGGAGCACTAATAATACTCTCTATGTCACGAGCAATGCTAGGAAAAGCATCTGAAAACTTCTGAGGAAGGCTCCAGCGACCATCGACTTTAAAACTTCCCACATGAATGTTAAGATCGACATCTTCGTTGATACTGATTTTGGAATCAATTGGATAACCAATCGAATTATCCAACCAGAAGTTAATATTGGAATTATTCCCCACAATCCAAATAATCTCCTCCGTAAGCTGAGAGTAAAAAAATTCTCGAGGCTGGCCATAGGGACGAAGTGACAAGGCTGCTTGTAACAAGACGAAAATTCTTTACATATTTTTGTCTCAGGAAATCACAAGCAAGGGACTCATCTTTCATCATCCGCCAATCAAGTTTTTTCATAAACGCTGCATTAGTAATCTCCAATGAACGAACGCCAAGGCCTCCTTTAGTTTTGGGAAGACAATATTTTTCCCAAGCAACTGCAACCAAAAAAATTATTTGAATAGGAGAAAATTAAATAATAAGTTCAAAAAGAAAAAGATCTAAAAAGAAAAAAAGAGAGGCATGAAAAAAATATAAAAGAGATAAAAGAACTAAAATGAAAAAAAAAAAATTTATCAATACAAAAAAAGAATTACTAAGTTATTAAAATTGAAAGACAAAAAAAAAAAAGTTTTTCGTCCAAATGAACGAATGGGAGTGAACAGAAAGAGATATTCTCCTCTCTATAGTATTGTATAGATTAGGTTACATTATCAGCATTTCCATGTCCCTTATTGGCATTTCATTTTTTTTTTTTTTTTTAATGTTATTGGTACTTAAAAAAGTTGCCAACACCTGTTGTTGCAGTCACTCAATAGATGACTACAGGTCATCCACCAGAGTGGGTTCCCGAAATCGACGGGTGGCCATTGATTGTAGCCCGTGCTAGTTTCCGGAGTCATACCATAAGTCAACTGCTAGTATTGCTGACCGAAATCCATGAACGGCCACTGGTCGCCATTGGCGCTTATCGCCATACATTACCTAATATCAGTGAATGACCTTTCAGAATCCGTTTGCTGAAATTGTTAAAAAAAAAAACAAAAAACTAAAAGTAAAAAAAAATCATAATATATGACGAAGATTAAACTTAATATAGTTTATGAAGGTGGAACTCTTAAACTATGCATCACATATGCTTGTTTCCAAATTTATTGCAACAAGATTTCGGACTAGATTAGAGTTGTTGAAAATTGAAAGTTCAAAATGAGCATGCTGGTCTGTGCTGCCATTATTTAACCAGCTGCCATTATTATAATCGTACAAGACTATCATTAATAACCAGCAGTAAACAATGAATTCTACAGTCTACTAGGATATTGGTTCTTCATTTCATCACATATTACTTTCTGAATACAAAAAAAATATTCCACTATCTATATGAGTCTCCAAGTTCCTATGCTAATTACATAGACTGCTATCACAGCAAACCCGAGTCTGAAGTTGCAACTTGGACAACGAGGGGGCTAATGACCCGTGATCTTCTACTCCTCCATAACAAGAACCCAAATGAATAGCCCTTTGTTGGACCAACCACCTTGAAAGTCACTATAAATTTCATTTTCTGCCGGAAGCTGGAAAAGACTAATCGATCTGGGACAACAGTGACATTGATTCCTCTAGGCAAAGACACTCTAGCTTTATAGACACTCCTTGGTTTCCCAACATTTGTCACGGTTCGGGTTACCGACATTTCATCTTTAAGATTCGGAACTGCTATGGATGGATAGTTTAGGTCAGACGCTGTTGCCAGTGACTGATGATCACATGTGTAGTTGTACCCTGTTATCTGCTGCAGAGACTTTTCGTCATAACCAATCGAGCATAGAAAACGTATGTAGTCGGATGGTTGTGCATCATACACCAAACCCGGATCAAGGACTTTTCTTGGGTTCATGAAGCCCGAGCCATAGTCAAATGCGTTTACCCCCTTTTGCCATCCGGATCCACTAGGATAGGCCTGCGCTTTTTGTCCAAAGTACTAGCTGCACAGTGTATTCATGCCAATTTCTTAGTGTATGAATATAATTGTAAATTTGAAGATTCAAGGACAGCTGAAACAAAGAAAGCAGAGAATCTTTCACATTTTAAGACAAGAAAACGAAATTTGGTTAAGTTCAAACCCAAATTTTTTTCGTGTTCAAAACCATCTTTTAAAATAGTGCACTATAATTTTACCCGTTGTCATGATTGCAGATTTGATAGCAGATGGCGACCATGATGGATGGACTGCTTTGACCAATGTTGCGATTCCAGCTACATGTGGGCAAGCCATGGAAGTGCCCGAAAGAATGTTAAACTCCAGTTTTGCTGTTGCAGGAGACCAAGCTGCGAGTATGTTCAATCCCGGAGCTGTGACATCAGGCTACAAAGTAGAATAACCAGAAAGGTACTGATTAGTACGATGATCTATACAAGGGCTAGTTATATTTATGTTTTCTAAGAATAACTTACCTTCAAATTTCTGGGGTCAAGGCATTGGGACCTTTTGACGAGAATGATGCAACACGAGGTGCCGGTTGAGATCCCAATACAGTCTTTGCTGGCATAATCCTAGATGTTAATGTGCTGTATAACAATGAGAAAAATCAGGAAACTTATAAAACCTCAAACAAACTGCATGAAAAAATTAAACTTATAATTTATAAAATCAACCGTGTGCGATTAATATAAGATAGTAGGCGAGCCCCTGTCCTCCTTCCAACAATAGCTGAAGGGATGGTGAAGGGAATAGCAATATTCTTGTCTTCTTCATCAATAAGAACCATCCCAACACCTCCGGCTTCTTTCACAATGACACTCTTTTCCAGCTTAGACTCCATTGAACTCTCCGCATGTCGACAAACCAGAACCTTCCCTCTGGTCTTGGTGCTATTCAATGAACTATCTAAGCAGTAACTATAGGCACAAAACAAACAAGGGGGAAAAAAAGCAGCTTGTAAGGTTTCCCCATGTATAGACATGCAAAATTGCACTAAGCTTCCAAGTACCTTTTGCTTCACCTGGATTGATAAGGCGTGAAATATCCTGCGTTCACTTCCGATGCAGAAATTATCCTTGCTGGGTCTTTCATTCCCACGAGGCTCAGACTTTCACCCTGAAATCAACCATTGACAACCAATAAGGTTCGCAACTATTATTGTTTCTTGACACATTCAAAAAATATACCATTGGTTTTTTAATCAGTCAATTATTGATAAAATTGTGCGGAGCCCAAAACTGACATGTTAATCCATCATTAGCTAAAATCAGTACCGACTCCTAATGTTGCTCATTTTAATTAGGAATCGCTCCAAGAAAAAAATATTTAGCAAATAAAGCTTTTCCTAAACTACAAGACGTGTATTAATATTGGTATAAGAATTTTACATGTGCAATAATGAATGCAAATTATATGACTTCTGACATCATTATTACCGTCAAGTTAAGATGATTATCCAGTATGATATCAGAAGTGAAATCTCGGTCCGTTGAACTAGCAGCAACAGTAAGCATCCATGGGGCTAAAATTTGTAGCGGAAGCCGCCTCCCTTGATTTCCAGCAGAAGCAACCACCAAATCCCATGGCTAGCAGCATGGAATGACCCCACAGAGATGGCATCACTGAAATAATCTCCCTGGGGAGCATCCGGACCCAGTGACATAGAAAGTATATTAACCCCATCTCTGATTGCATCATCAAAGGCAGCTAGCAAGTCCACATCGTAGCATCCCGAGTCCCAACATGTCTTGTACACAGCGATCCTCGCCATTGGGGCACCACCTCTGGCTCCCCCAGCGGCCAGCCCCTTGTAGTTCATGTTTTCCACGTAGCGCCCCGCAGCTATTGAAGACGTGTGGCTGCCATGGCCAGAGCTGTCCCTTGCTGATCTGAATGATACTATGTTTGTGTTCCCCGAATCTTCTTCTTCGGCTCTGTATCCACTCATATAATATCTGGCTCCAATCAATTTCCTATCACATAATTTACCACCAATGAATATCTTCTAACAAACGATCAACGTAAGGGAAAAAAAAAATGTAATAAATGTGATTATAAAGAAAACCTATTGCATGTTGAAGAATTGAATGCTTCTCCTGGTTGGCACCGCCCTTTCCAACTAGCTGGCACGGGAGGCATGCCCACATCACTAAAACTTGGAGATTCTGGCCAAATTCCTGTTTTAATTTGCAAACTACAAGATTAGATAAATACTTTCCCTCTTTAAAACCAAAAGATATTATTATTAAAAAAGAGTAAAAATCACAAAACCAATAATTTGCACGCTATGTTAGGGAAAATATTTAAAGATTATAAGCCTATTCTTGTTGCTACTGTTTCTACCTAACGGGTCCTCCATTGAAATAGAATCTGAGTACTTGCAAGAATTTTCTTACGTTTGATAAATAAAGAAAAAACAGGTGTTACTTCCACACTGTTGACTTCGAGTAATAAATGCACACCAAATTATAAATTCATGCCAATTGAAATCAGATCACAGACTCTTAGAAGTTAAAACAATAATCAGAGGAGAGAGAAAGAGTTAGCCAAGACAGAGATTAAAAAAGGAAAAAATAAATAAATATATTTATATATATTTGCATATGAGTTGGCCCTTTTATCAAACAAGTAAACGACGGCTTAGAAATAGTCTTGTATGTTTCTTGCCTGTATCAATGAAACCAACGACGACATTAACTTGGTTTTTGGTGTCGTATCCAAGGACCTCCATGGTTTCATCATCCAAAAGCCCCATGAAATCCCACGAATGAGTGGTGTGCAATCTTCTCTTTCCATTGGGAAACACCGACACCACTCCTGGAATTTCTGTAAAAACAACCCCATTTTTTCTTTTTCATCAACAAAAATTCTATACTCAAAAAATAAATAAATAAAGAAACAAATGTGTTCGTGAAAACTTACTCGAGATTTGAGAAGCCTGGTCGTCGGTTAACCTGGCAGCGAAGCCTCGGAAACCGTGTCTGTAACTGTAAACATGGGATGCCTGTGCCTGATCTTCACTGTTCATGTAATGACACAACATTAACAACCAAAATAAATCACAAAAAAATGTTGAAATGTTTTATTATGTTTATTTAATTGAACTGACCTGCCTCCATGAACAGAAGCAAGAATCTGATGATTACTCTTCAGAATCGCTTCCGGGTCTTCTTCAGTTTTGCTTCCCATGTATACCACATAACCTGGAAAAAAGAAAGAGGTATAAATAAATATTAAACCCAGAAAAGTTAGGCCAAATAATTCACAGAGAGCTTGTGATTTTTACCTTGGAACTATGAGAAGTTCCAATTTGCGCCCAAACAAGAACGCAGAGCAGACACAGATAACTAAAAGAAGCCATTGATGAAAAGAAAATCTGAAGAAGCAACTTTTGGGTGTCTTAGATATCAAGAAGAAAGGAAAAAAGAGAAAACGACCATGGATAAGAAGACAATGTTGACAGAGGTTTCACTAGTACAGTCCTGTTTCTGAGAATGCCCTTTTCTTCACAAAATACAATGCAAACCACGAGGAAAAAGGAAAAGGACTAATGAGATTACAACATTAGAATCAGCAAGTAAATTTTGGCCGTTGTTGAAGTGGAGGAGAGGAAAAGATTAAAGGAAAATGGCAAATGGGCCTTTGTCAGAAAAACCGTTCTTCTTTCGTGTCTCACAATTTTGGTGAAGTGATTGGAATATAAGATACAGAAGAGAAGGAAATGGGAGAATTTTTTAAGCCGTTTCATTGAATGAGAAGAAGGGTGATAAAAAATTGATTAAATGATGAGGCAAGGAATTGGAATATTATTTATATTACGCAATTTTTATGTACTTGGTTGCAAAAACAGAGTAAAAAAGATGTGTGTTTGCTTTTTGCCTCACCTTTGCGAATGCGATGACCGACCCGTGACATATGGGGTATGGAGTAAATTGAAAGGGAATTAAAAGCCTAGCTGGATGGATAGAGCTGCCAAGCCGGTACATTTTGTTAGATTGTGAATTTGTCACTTAGATTATTGTGATTTTCATATGTGGATTGGACCTTATCTTTTATTGAGCTAGTTTTTAAGATAAGTTTTATCTAAATTCATTTAACATAGTATCATAGTCAGATTTTATGTATGATGATAACATTTGGGTCTCGATCCATTTGTATGAGATGCAAGACGTGAAGAAGAGAGTTAAATTATGAATTTGTTCACAAATTATCAAGTTAATATGCAAATCTATTTAGCACATTTATCAAATTCCTTACCCTAAAAAATTTCAGTCATTAATTTGAGTAGCCCCCACTTGCACACACAGTGTATGTACTACACCTTAATAGAAGCATTTTCCTTGGACAAAAACAATGCAGAAGAAATACCACTCTTACGTGACGTAATTAAACAAACTTTCGTAACCTTGCAAGGGTGATTGATTGTTGTTTGAAGCTAAAAAAGTATATGATTCGTTGCTTTGCTTATAATAATAATAATAATAATGAAAATAATGTGACTCGTTGTGGTTATTTGTAACGTTACGAGATGACCTACACATGTTCCAAAACGTGAAGATGAAGACTAAGAAGCGGTATAAAATAATGTGCTAAAAATACTACAATTAGTAGAAGAGAATGAGACATGTACGAGAGAGAAAAAGACAGCAAGACGGAGAGTGACAGAGCGAGATACATACGGAGAGTGGACTCAAGACAGAGAGAGACCTCGCTTTTGGAGCAACCAAACAAACCCCCTATGCACTGTCTCTCTACTCCCTTTCTATTATTAATTTGCTTTTGACATGTACGGTTGTAATTTTGTGCAAATTTAGGGTAGGTTACACCAAATCAAAGCCCATTTGTTGTTTTTTATTTATTTATTTTTTTTTTCGCTGGTAAATTAACGGGCCACCAAAAAGAGTCCCACATTAAATTTATTCCTTATAAAATCTTATAGAAGAAAATTTAACTTCGTGTTCACTTTTTCCCATTGATTCTTCCAAGTAGAACTCTTATGAGTCATCTCAAAAACCAACTCTTATGAGTCATCTCAAAAACGAACTGCAATTTTTTTTTGCTTGCTTCCTATTCTTTGTTGATCTTCCCTCTTTTCCCTAGAACTCTTGTGCATAAAATTAATATATTCTCTTTTAAATTGAGTTTCTTCCTCTGCTTTTTTTCAATTTTTTGCTTTTGGGTTGTTCTAGGGAATGTTAGCTGGAATCTTTCCGAAGAGGCATCCTTGTGGAAAATAAGTCCTCATAAAAATTAAAAGAAAAAAAATATTCTTTATCTGGTCTATCTGAAAAATATAATCATATACATATATATATATATATATTTTTCAAATCTCAACTTAAATCCATGAAGTTTTCTTGAAGAGAATAAAAATGAGAAAGAGTCTCCAATGACAAATATTCAAACAAAAGACAGTACCTTTTTTTTTTTTTTTTTTTCTCCTCCCCAAACAAGTAAAAACGTGAAAAAAAAAAAACAAAAGTCTTTCACCAAGAAGCTTGCAACCAGACTGGTTCTTAACACCAGAGGCTAAATCGAAATCCAGAATATTTCTCTTCCGAATTAATTGAAGAAATAATAGAGAGGGAAATACAGTACCATTAAAAAAATATCATTTTACCATTTCTCAATACCAGATCTGTAGACCAAGCACAAATTGAATGTATTGGGGAAATAATTTCAGTCAAGAAAGGGGCAACAAAGACAAAAGAGAAAAGATGAGATGTCCATAAAGCATGGAAGTGAAGACTTGGTCACAACCCAGGAGAGGACGAAAATCGTCCGTGACGAAGGCTGCGGGGTCGCACTTGCGACACGGAAGCCATGGTTGCAGCACCGTCGGAAACCTCCGTCGCGACACTGTCAACAACGACGGTTGCGAGGGAGTGGGTTTGCAATGCTGTTGCAATCGGTGGGTCGTGACGATGTGGCCCCATGGCCCTGCTCCTATGCCGGCAATAACCTTACAGCCCCTCTCCCATGGTGCCCATCGGCGTCTTTTTTTTTTATTTATTTATTATTAATTTTTGTTTTTTTTTTTTTTTTTTTTTAATGTGAAAGGAGAAGGGTGTGATTGTATGTGACAGTTTCCATTTGAACTTTATGCAACTCACACCTTTCATAATTTGATGATTCATATGAATAGTTACTGTTAGGAGACTCTACCGTATTCACTCCCTTTTATTAGTAGTATTATTATTTTTTAATTTTGTGTTTTTTTAAATTTTTTTAGAGGTTTGTAGCTTGGATTGTGGTGACCGTTACTAAAACAAAAAAACAAAAATTGTGGTGACCGTTAAAAAGCATTATTTTAATTCACAACTCAACTGCATCCAATTATTACAGTTTTACATGGAACATGGGAAAAAAAACAATAATTATAAGATAATAGAAAAAAGTAGAAAATTAGTGTTAGTGGAAGACAGCAAGCGGAGGTGGAGCATCCCATCATCAGCTTTTTTTTTTTTCTTTTTTTTTTTAAGGCTAAAAAACTAACTTTTATGCTGCCTTTTTTTATCCTTTCAAGTCAGCACGCCGATTCTTTCGTGTTATCCTTGAGATTTTGTATAATAATTGATTGATTAACTGATTTTTTTTTTAGTTATTATTTTGTAATTCTTTTTATTTTTTAAATTTTATGTAAAATTATACATATCAATTATCTTTATTTAAGGATTTGATTTTAAATTTCATGATTCTAATTCGTCTCTATATATTTTTGTATAAACCAAATACAAATTCTGAATAAGAGTTATTTGAATATCAAATTTTAAATTAGTATCAGAGTCAATAATAGAATCATTTAATTATTTTCATTCCCCGCAAATAACAAACAGCAAATAGCAAAACACCCATCAAATCACCATCCATCCTTCAAACCCACACCAAGCAAATCGCAAATAGCATGTCAAGAGATGCAAATCGCAAATTCACAAATCGAAAAATCACAAATTGGTATATCAAACAAGCAAATCACCACGTAAAGCCGCTTTACCTCCAAGTTGAGACCTGTTTGCTTTCATTTCTCCAAGTCGAAGGCTTGTATAAAGTAAGGCCCCTGTCTTTGATTATTGTACACTTTTTAAATTCATTAAACTACATGTGATTTCTAAATTTAAAATAAATAAAAAAGGTAGTAAAAACAAAACCAAAAAAAAAGGTAGTAAAAAAAAAAAAGGCGAACAGATGTTCATTGTCTGATTGCAAAAAAAAAAAAAAAGAAAAAAAAAAAAAAAGATTCAAGCAAAAAGTTACAACAAAAAAAAATGTAAGAAAAAAAATAAATTCAGGGGAAAAAAAAGTTGATTGTTTGATTGACAAAAAAAAGAGAAAACAAGAAAATAGTAAAAACAAATATTGAATTATCCATGACAAAATATGTTCCTGTTATTGTTCAATCTGAAGTTGGTCGACATTCTTTCCAAGACTGTGCTAGATCAAGAAATCTCAAAGTTTTTAGGCAAGTTGACATATAGAAACTTGAGGGCGAGTGTTGAGATTTTGTGGAATAATTGATTGATTAACCGATTACTCTTTTAGTTAATATTTTGTGATTCGAATTTATGCAAAATTAAACATATCAATTATCTTTATTTTAGAATTTGATTTTAAGTTTCCTGATTGTAATTTATCTTTATATATTTGTGTACAAACTCAATACAAATTGTGAACAAGAGTTATTTGAATCTCAAATTTCAAGTGTTATCTGTACTTTTCTTTAGGGTAATTTTGTTCGTTTATTCAATAAATTATGTATATTGTATAACATATATGTCAATTGTAAATTGCCTTTTTATTCATATAAAAAACTTTTGAAAACTTAAAACTTTGACGCTTAGTTTCTTTAGATTATGCAATAGTGATTCAATTATTTCTATTGAATTTAAGAATTAGATCTGTCAATTTTAGTATTAGGAATTACGCTATCAAAAACATAAAAGTTAAGGGACTAATTAAAATTAAAAGTTTAAGAATTAAAGTGACAATAATGTACATGATAATTCAGGTACAAAACGAATAAATTACCTTTTTGTTGTTTATTATATTTTTATGAAGCATGGATACTAATAATAATAATAATTATTATTATTATTTAAAATAAAAGACACTTTCAAGCTCCATTCCCGCCATTTGTTTTTCCTTTGTAATGTAAATATTGGGCATTTAACATTATTGTCATTCAAATTCGTAACTCTTTAACAACTTACTCTTAAAATGTATAATTTTAAACAATTTAATACTTGAATTTTTTAAATTGTTGTAATATACATCAATTTATTAACTTTACATTATGTTGGAAATATGAATTTTTTAATATTTGCATTAGTATTTGTATTATATTTGAAAATGATTTTATCGGAAGTGGAGTTTTTTGTCTTCGCATCAGGTTTATTACGTGAAAATTTTCATTGCCAAGTTCAAGCAAATGGGTACATTGTAATAATTTAGTATAATGAACTACTACATTTGAATGTTCATTCAACTTGAATATTGTTGTATATTCAAATACAGAATTTAAATTAGACATTCGAATGAAATATGTGTTTGGATAATTCTTCTATTAAAGATAACAGTTGAATAGAGTAAATGTAGAAAAATAAGTGATATTTAAAAGTG
Organism: Ficus carica; assembly: GCA_009761775.1. Lineage (NCBI taxonomy): Eukaryota > Viridiplantae > Streptophyta > Magnoliopsida > Rosales > Moraceae > Ficus > Ficus carica. Next base: position 16,198,579 of record CM019744.1, on the reverse strand, counting down.
AAATTTAGGATTTATTTTTTGAGTAAAATAGTTATGAAAAGTGAAACATTCAAATACTTGCATTTCAATAATTTAATAACCAAACGAACTTTGCATTCCAATGCAATAATGAAATACTCTAATAGCTTATCCAAACGAACTATTAGAAAGTTCATGGGGAAAATTGTTAAAACTTTAGGGATGGCAAAGTGGTGGGCGGGGCAGGTGAATACTTTCTCGTCCCTATCCCTGCACCCCAAAACCATCCTCATCCCCATCTCTATCACCACCTAGATAGAAGTGGGGCCGGGGTTGCACACTCCCCATTGGGGGTTTTCCCCATTTCCCCATTTATTATAACTATACATTTGGGTAGAAAAAAAAAAGATTAGACCTCCTTTTAGTTAAAAATAAAGAAATAAATATGCTTGATTAATACATATAAAAAAAATTGCATATTAATAGCCTCTTCTAGGGAGTGCTTTTTTATTTTTTAATTCAATGAAAAATAATAATGTTTAAAGATAATTATTTATTATATTGGATATATATAAACATATATATCGGGGCCGAGGCAGGGCGGAAAGTGATTATCTTGTCTCCAATCGATCAACTTTTGGAGATAAGATTTTATCCCATCTCCATCCCCATCCCCATCCCGAACATTGTCCCATATTCCCGTCTTTTTCGGGATAGTTTTTCTTGGGAAATTGTCATTCCTATCAAATTTAGAAATTTAAGGGCAATGTTGACACCGACAAGTTTACGGGGCAACAGTACTAATTGATATGTGTGTGCATATATATTTAAGGACGCATTTATGGTTGCTTGTTGTTGCTTGAATCATCATAGTGCTTTGGAAGGAAACCTTAATGCTTCTTTTGAAATTGGAAAACGTTTATTTTATTATTAATATTCTTCTAGTTATTTTATGGACGGAAATACTGGATTTCTTTTATTTATTTATTTATTTAATTTTGGTGAAGATGGCACCCTGTTGGAATTTATTCAACTAGTTCATGATCAAACGAGTTGTACGACTTATTTGTTATCCAATATACTTAACTTTTTACATCGATAATTGCTTTTGTTTATTGTTAATTAAATATATATTAAACTATTTAAGCATGTTCTTGGATTTTTCACTTTTTATTTGATATGCTAAGATTCGAACCTTGAAACTAAAGTTTAAAGGGTCATCAAGTGAAATGTATGTCAGTTCCACCAATAGCCTATTAACATATAAGACAGAATTTAAATTAATTGATGCACATCTTAATACCCTGAATTTAATTCAGAGATAATTGATGCACCAAGAAGTGGAGTTTCAGTGTTCAAGAAAAAAAAAAAAAAAGAATATTGGAGTTTCAGAATGTTTTTCTTTATATTATTGGGTTTTCTAGGATGCTCCCTTTAAAGTCCCTTGATCAATGTAATAATGGGTGTACTAATTTAAGAAGAACATTATGTAGCACAAGATGAACTTTAAATAAATCTATATTGTTGTTTTCTACTTATTAACATTAAAAAATCTTTTAATTTTATTCATTGTAGCTGCTGTAGTAAGTTTTTCTTTAATTATTATTCATTTTATATATTTAATTATATGTCACATTATGTTTTGTTAAAACGACCTCATATTACAAGAAAAACAACAAAGGATAAAAGTAGTCTTGGTAATTAAATTGAATAAAAAACATGAAAAGAAATTTATGTAATTAAATTCCATATATATATATATATAGAAAAGGTCTCGCATCCAGCAGCCGGACGTCTAGCTGAGAGAGAAGAGAGAGAGGCCGAGGGGGAATGGTTCAAAGGAATGTGGTTACCCGGAAAGAAGGCACCCAATGCCGCCGCCGAGATGACACCCAACGCTGCTGCCAAGAGGATCTGAAGCCCGTCATCGAAGATCCCAAGCCATCTCCATCTGTGGCCATGTCTTCCACGAGCTTTATAATTGCATTCTCTCTCTACATCTCGGTGGGCTTGGCCAAAAAGCCATTTCGGAGGCTCTCGATGATTTGCCCGAAATCATGGCGATCGTCGCCGGAACTCATGGCGAAGAGCAGCAGAGGGCAGACAACGGCTCTTCGACAGTGCCGGACGCGGTAAAAGGTGAGGTCGGGACAATCTCCGACTGAGCAGCAGCGCATGGGCCCTCTCCGATGACTCTCTCCGGCCACACATTTTCTCTCTCTTGGGTTGTATCCCTGCTCTTTCTCTCCCATTCATCTTGCCCTTCAATCTTGCATCCAACGGCTCCGAATCTCTCTGCCGGACTACGCCACTGCCGGACGCAAGAGTCCCCGTATATGTATATTTGTTACAAGTCCTGGTACCAATTTATATTTATAATACACGGATGAGCAAATTAATGAACATAATTAATTTTTTTAAGGAAACCAATATAATTAACTTTTGACATATATAAGTTACGGAAATCATACCAAATAGCATATTCAAATAGCATATTAAAGTGTACTAGTGTAAATAATTGCATATCTTTCAAATCATAGTAAATAATAGCATATTTTTATTATTCTTTTTAAAATTAATTATTCTTTTCTATTTTTACCCATTTCTCTCTTATCTCCTTTATCTCTCCTCATTTTCCCTATATACTCTGACTGACGAGGTACCACTTTGGCGGGTTGAGTCAGGCGACCACGGTGGAAGAAATTGGCACTCTAGAGACCGTCGTAATCTCGACGACAGTGACAAAGAGGTCTCAAGTCGTGGCGGCAGTGGAGGTTTGAGATCGATCACTAGTTGCAATGGCCATGGAGGTTATGATCTCCGGTGAAAAATCACGAGATCGCGATTTCGTGTTGATCGCGAGTGAACCCAAGCCTTTCATCGTCGTCGGCAATGGCGAAGGATCTCCGACCATCCTCTTGGCTCCCTATGACTGTTTCTCCAACTCCCACTACTAGAAAAGAGGGAAAACCATTTTACCCGTCGTGTAAAGTTTTCACGACGGTTCCTTAACCGTCGTATAATCCAGCGTCATGGAAGATAACACGACGGTTTTTAATACCGTCGTCGTATCTAAGCTTTACACGACGGTTTCAAAACTGTCGTGTAATCCCGGTAAAAAGATATGTGGTGGAAGAAAAAAACAAACATTACACGACGGTTCCGGGAGGAACTCTCGTGTAATCTTCTACTGTTTTGGGATTACACGACGGTTCCGGCCGGAACCGTCGTGTAATCCCTTAGATTACACGACGGTTCCGGCCCGGAACCGTCGTGTAATATAAGGGTGATGCCTTAGATTACACGACGGTTCTGGGCCGGAACCGTCGTGTAATCTAAGGGTGATGCCTTAGATTACACGACGGTTCCGAGACGGAACCATCGTGTAATCTACGGGGATTACACGACGGTTCCGGCAGGAAACCGTCGTGTAATCTAACGAGATGCCTTAGATTACACGACGGTTTCGGCCCGGAGCCGTCGTGTAATCTACTTAGATGTAATTTATTATTATAAAAAATTTTGGGTTTTTTTTTTTTTTTTTTTCACACAGGTGGCCTAATCTGTATGTTATCCAATACACGATTCAAGATATTAACTTCATTAATCAAACTAAAAATACACTCGAATTACATTACAAGTTTATACATCATAATTAATGAATTCCATTACATGTCCAGACCATTCTCCCCTAATCAGATCCAAATCCTCAGAAGTATAAAATTGTTTACTTTCAAATGCGTCAATTCCATTCAACACTATATCCCTCATAAAACCTAAAATAAAATAACCACATTCAACACTTCCCTCTTGGAGAGGACAGGGACGGTTCGAAAATTTGGTTTTACAGTCTCGTCTCCTTCTAATCCCTTCTCCGGTAGTAATCTTTCAATCCGTGAGGGCCCTAACAAATTGGTAAAATTCAAACTAATTAAGATGCATATAATTAAGATTAAAAAAAATAACATATTCAAATTAACTTACATGTTCATTAGCTCAGTAAAATCGTCGCGCTTCTTCTCCCGAAGAGGATCAAAATAAAGGACGAGGTCCTCCCATGGGTCAATGACACCCAAAACCCAATGTCTCCCTCTGTTATGTGGCACAAGATAAAGCCGTTCTTTGGGTGCGTCACGCAAAAAGCTTAGAAGATTGTCGGCTCGCTCTCTCCTTCCAGCATCTTCAGTATCTGTTCTCACCGGTGAGATCAAGCTTGGAGACACAAACACAAACTTCTCAGCTTGCCCGTTAATTCTACATAGTTCCTCCAAATATCTGCATAACCGTATAAAAAATGTTACTCTACATGAAATATAGAAGATTTTCCAGATAAAAAGAAAATTTATGATAAAGATTGCCGTACCTCATGTAGACTAATATACAATTCGCACTGATTTCTTGTAAATTAATGAGCTCATAAATATCTTCAAGGCTCAGAAAGACAGGCATATCAAAACCCATAATCGTGTATGGTATTGGGACCTCAATCTGATTACCTTGACGCATGGAACTATGTGCATAATAAGCCAAAGGCTTCATCGCCCTGTTCATGTTATTAAAGTTGAACACCAGTTTTTGTTCTTGCGCACCTTGCTGTACCTCAGTTCGAGAGTCGATCGTTTTATTTCCAGCCTTTTTTTGTCGTTTTTTGTTGCCAACTGCTGGGTCGGGAACGTGACTAGGCCCTCGACTCGCCTTGTTCATACTCATGTCGAGCTCAACTAAACTTTTAGGCCAAGCAACAAACCCATTAACAGCATCCTCCACAGTGGTTGCGTCGTACGTCGGTATAGGTAATGGTGATTTTTTTAATTTGAGCACGTTGATTGACACTCGCACGTTCCCTTCCCCCAGTGGAATCCCATGCACCGTATCGGTGGGGAGGCTCTCCCACCATACTCTTCCAAACGCAACAAGCAACTGTCCACCCCGAACTTCATCGAAGATATAGAGCTTACACTCCTAACTGTCGACCGGCATGGTTGGCGGCTCAGCAACTCCATCTTGTTTTTCTTGGGCAGAGCAACTAGCCTTAAAGCTGTTGTGTTGGTCTACGGTTGGCACATTCTTGGGATCAACCGACGGCTCCACATCTCTGTTCGCACATAGACCACGCACCAACGCCTTTAATTCTTCTATTTCACGTCTCATTGATTGTACTTCATTGTCTTTGTTCGAACTGCGACTTAGGTTAAAGTACTGAGACGGCTTTATGAACTTTGATTGGCCACGGACACGGCCTTTGTGTTCAGGTCTAGATAATGCCTGCGACAATACATCATTAGTGCCAACTGACTTGAAAGTGCCTTGGCTCTCCTGTGTGTTGTACTCCACCTACAAGATTATTAACAGAAATCATTTAAGCAAAAGGGTTGTTAGTACGTATAGTTGTGATGAAGAAATCATTGTTAGTTAGTAAACTTACTATCAACTCGCTAGCATTTTTACATGCTGGGTTTTTCAACTCTCCATCAGGTCCCGTCTGTTGCTCAAGCCACAAACCATCTCTTCTCTCCCATTTCCCATTCTTCTTAAACTGTAATTAACATCGTTAGTATAACTGGGATACGATTTAGTACAAAAAAAATTTATTGACATACCATTTCCTGGTCGAGCTTCCTATATCCGTCTCGGCCTCCTCTTGATGAGTATTCGTTGTTTGTCCTTATTTCGCTTCCACGATCAGATGGTTGTTGGAATTGCGAGGACGTTCTATACAGAACGAATTTCATCCAATCCTCTTCTTCAATATTGGGGTAGTTGTCAATAACTTTTTTCGGCCGTGTCCACACACTTCTTCATTTATAAATTCCTCGACAAATGTCTTGTACAGATCGTACCGAAAATTCCTTACAGCTTCACCACATGATTTTAAACAAGTGTTCCGGAAGCTTTCTTCCACGGTGAAAGAAGTAACAGTTTCTTTCCAAATAATTTCTTTCAATTCGTCTAAATCACGAGATCTCCAATCTTGAATCCATATTGGAACGTGCTCTCTAGCGAGCACTGCCAATCCAGCTCATCAATTCGTCACCGTGCTTCCCTTCCGGTTGTCCTTTCTCGTCAAACGTGACTTGAATTCGTTCACCTCTTTTCCTTGCCATATGGACGCGTTTCATTATTGTTGCCCTTCGCTTGCCCTCGACAGTGGGATCCATCGGGTTTTCTCCTTCGTGCTCATCCCTTTTTGGAATGTTCCATTGTTGTGGTTCACCTACATTTATTGGCAAATAAAAAAAAAATTACGTTAATGGGTATTCGAACTTTTTTCTTCCTTTTTTTTAAAATTTAATTGTTATTATGTTGGCACAAATAAAATATAGTGGAAAATATAACAAAAGTTTTAATTGTTTTTTTTTAAATGTGGGCCAGACGGGCGCCTGGCGCCCCACACGAATTAGGACCAAAAAAGGACAAAAAAAAACACTCGAAATAAAAGCATAAGTGCATAACGCTGCCATAGGATAAAAATAACACTCGAAAAATTCATGTTTATGCTTTTATACATATATATATGTGATTGCTTCTATATTATTCCTCCAAAAAACTCAAGTTGACATTTCATCGAGCATATTGTGGGCGGGAAAAATTCATGTGTATGTAAAGTGTAAAAACCATTCACAAAACCATTAATCTACAAAGAGCATCATTATGAACTTAAACAACCCATGCTAAAAAATTGAACTTTAGTGACAAACAACAAGACAAAATCCCAAATTTATTTTAAGTTGTATATGAAGTTACCTTAATTTTCTTTGAAGATGAATAGACACTCCAACACCAATGAATCGGCAGCGGCAACGGCGGCGGCAACGACGGAGTTGGCGGCGGCTTGGAGGCGGCGGCTTGGAGGAGGAAGTGGGTACTTGAGAAATTTAGAGAATGTGAAGAGAAATGAGAAGGTATGTGGAGAGAAAAGGTAAGGAAGTTGTATTTAAGTAATGGGTTTGCGCGCGGATTTCGAAAACCCCAAGTTAAAAATTCTCAAAATTTTTCAAGATTACACGACGGTCCACCATGGACCGTCGTGTAATACCCCCCGAATTAGGGAGGATTACACGACGGGCCCTCGGGCCCGTCGTGTAAGCTACCGAGCCAGGTGGCTTACACGACGGGGCCGAGGGCCCGTCGTGTAATCCCCTGTTTCGGGTGGGTTACACGACAGTTTTAAAATACACCGTCGTGTAATCTTTAAAAAATTTTGACAATTTGTCACCACATTCCAACGGCCACCATACCACTGTGTTGTATACAAAAAATTACGCAAACTGTAGCATTGGTCCTGATTCAAATTTAATATTCAATATATATATATAGCAATCAACATAACAAATTAAATATAGTATAGATCATAATGAATTATAATAGAAATTAATTAATGTACTTATACACAGTAAATGGCATAATGTTCAAGTTTTTTCTTTTTCTCTTTGCTGCCTCAACACGTGTCCATTCAATATCTGGTCGAACCAAGTGTGAAACATCATCATCGAATTCGTCAATCTCCTCAACCGGTGGCATTCCCTGTGTGAAAGATGGAATGTCGGAGCAATCTTCCTCATCTTCTTGCCCATCACTGTACAATTTTGGCTTCATCGGCACAACTAAGGACAACTCTACATTGCTGGGATCCGTTGTATAAAATACTTGGATTGCTTGTGATGCCATAATGAATGGATCATTTTTGTATCCCAATCGTCTAAAGTCCACAACTGTGATGCCATCACTGTCAATCCTTACATAATTATTGTCTGCCCATTTGCACTTAAAGAGTGCTACATGTAAACCACAGTAATCGAGTTCTCAAATATCTTCAATGAAACTGAAGTAGTTCATAGTTCCATAAACTGGATTTTTGTCCTTTGCAGATGAAATATGCATTGACTTAGCACGGATACTAACACCACTATTTTGAACGGGATGCTTCTAATCTCTTTCGCGAGTGTAGAATGTATAACCATTGATGAAGTACGATGTATACCGTGTAAACAATCGTCGACGAACCTCTAGCGAGGTTCATTAACTCTTGCGAACAGCCGTCCTTCTGAAAGACATGACTTCGTAGCCACAGACGAAACGTCCGATTGTGGTCATCGTGTATCAACTTTTCAGTTCGTCCTCTTCTAGGATATTTATCTCTTATTTCCTGTAGATGAATCTCGATAAAGGGCTCAACTTCAACCCTATTATGTAAAGTATAGAGACAAGCTTTCTCCCATTCACATCGATTTACCTGCGATGGAATGCCGACGGATAGTCTTTTCCAGTCAATGTTTGTAGTCTTCGGCAACCCAATCGCCTCCGCGGTGGACAAATACTCGGAGCAAAATTCGACCGATTCCTCCGCAATGTAGCTTTCTACTATACATCCTTCTGCCCGATTTCGGTTCTTGACATAACCCTTCAAAACCTTCATGTACCTTTCAAAAGGATACATCCATCTCAAGTACACTGGTCCACATAGCTTCAATTCCCGGACTAAGTGCACCGTTAGATGAATCATTATGTCAAAAAATGAGGGTGGAAAGTACTTTTCAAGCAAGTACAAAGTCTTAACCAACTCTAATTGTAGCGAATCTAGTGTCAATGGATCTATTTACTTAGAGCATATCGTGTTGAAAAATGAGCATAACTTGGTAATTGCGAATCTCACATCCTTCGTTAAAACTCCTCGCAACGCCAGCGGTAATAACTGTTGCATCAAGATATGACAATCATGTGATTTCATGCCAATCAGCCTCAGATCCTTCATAGACACCAACCTTTTCAAGTTGGAAGAATTCCCGTTGGGCACTTTTACAGAAGCGAGCCACTCACAAAGCTTTCTTTTTCTTGTCTTGATAGTGTGTACTTCGCCGGAGGTAAGTAAGTTGCATTCCCTTTCTTCGTAGGGATCAAGTTAAGTCTAATCTTCAATTCCTTAAGATCCAACCGTGCCTTCTCACCATCTTTGCTCTTATTAGGAATGTCTAGCAATGTGCCCACTATTGATTCACACACGTTTTTCTCAATATGCATCACATCCAAGCAATGACGAACAAAAAGTGTCCTCCAATATGGAAGTTCGTAGAAGATTGACCGTTTTTTCCAAGGGCCGTCAACCACGGGATAATTGCTACGCCGTTTTCTTTTCCCGAGCACCACTTTCAAATCCTTAACCATCTCATAAACGTCTTCGCCGGTCAAAACCCGGGGAGGGTTTCTTTCTTCCGTTTTGCCATCGAAAGCCTTTTTCTGTTTGCGGTATCGATGATTTTGTGGTAAAAATCTCCTATGACCAAGGTAAACGGTTTTCTTACCATTCTTCAATCGGATGGAGGATGTTTCTTTCATACAAACGGGACAAACCGATAGAACTCTTGACTGAATAACCAGATAGATTTCCATAAGCAGGAAAGTCATTGATTGTCCACATCAACATTGCACGGAGTGTGAATGTCTCTTGACGGTAAGCATCTCTAACTTCGATCCCCTTTTCCCATAAGCTCTTTAGATCATCGATTACTGGTGCTAAGTACACATCAATGTCATTCCCTGGTTGTTGAGGATCAGATATCAATAAGGTCAACATCAAGAACTTTCGCTTCATACTCAACTTCGGAGGGAGATTGTAGTTGACAAGTATGACGGGCCAAGTACTATGCCTACTACTCATATTACCATGCGGGTTAATTCCGTCCGCCGTTAAAATCAAATACTACATTATGCTATTTTGCTCTTTCTCCCTATAATTTATTTAATCCGGTGTAAATTGAATATTGAAAGTTCATTGATATACTAAAGTTAAGTTGACCAAGTCCACCAAACCGGTACAATCCAATAGATATGTATATGCATACTTTTACCATATTTCTTGTTTACTTATGTAACGATACAAAATAAACAAATATCATTTGTATATTGTTTTCTGTCAACTTGGTATTTTTTTGGTCTAATAAATAGTTTGAGGATTGGGATTTTCTTTTTAGTTTGATATTGTATTCTTAACTAATAGCATACTTATCTAGGAGGGATTAAAAAAAAAAAAAAAAAACAACAATGTCTAATTCAACTGCGTCCAAATTCTATTAGATTGGATTCATGAGTTGCATTTATTTATGCATAAATATAATTAAAGTAGATGCAATTTTAAAAGAACCAATCCTTGCTAAATTGGATTCCAAATTCCACTAGCTAGACTTAACTCCCAAACTACTTGCAGGTTGCCACACACTCATAATAACTTGAACTGCAGGCAAAACCAACTTTTCTGGAAAAGATTCAACACTTTTCGGTGCCAAAAATAAATAAATAAATAAACACTTTAGCACTTGGCTTTCTGTGTATAGTTGGTAGTAATGATGGGTGATTAATTATGATGATTTCGTAATGATGAATATGGAATAAGGATGATGATGATATTGATATTGATATGAAGAGAGCTGAAGAAGATAATTCCCAAATAATAATCCCTTTTTTATTCAAAGAAAGCAAATGGCAATCGATTTTGGTTTCCGCGGCTTACACTCATTATCTACTCTATAATTCTGAGGACCCATCACTTTAATGATATAATTTTGTTGGGGCACATAATCATGCCTTTCTTGATCCAAACTTTCTTTTAATTTCAATGGAAAGAAAAATTGGTCAGAATTCCTAAAATCCTAACGGAGTGTAAACGAGGAAATAAAAGGAAAAGTAATTATAATTACAATAATTTATACTTGTTTATTCTCTTCATCTAAATGGATTATTCTTAGTAGATAGGGATCTATCTTCCTGATCCAGTTTTTTTTTTAATCTATAATTATTGTGACTTTTATCCGTTTAGATCTCGATCTAGTTGTAATTTTCTACTCTATATTTTTTTTTATGTATGTGCATTTTTTTTTGTTTTTTGTTTTTTGTTTTTGTTTTTTTTTTTTAAATCTATAGCTTCTAGAAGTAAAATTTGGAAGCTTTTTGGCGGGTAAAAATTGACATCCACAATAGACTCATTATTGTATCAATTTGAAAACCGACCTTGTAGGCGGAGAAATTTTTTTTCTTTATTATTTTGACAGAATTACCGCTATATGTTATGAATTAGTATCTTGAAAAAGCTAAAGATATATTTCTTGTACAAGAAAAACTACTTAGAGATTGTGTAACTAAAGTTTCATTACTATTTACTTGTTTATTATCTTCATTCAAATTAGATTATAAATAAATAAAAAAGTCCCACTATGTTTTTAAATAAATATCTAAAACTACCTATTTGTCCAATTTTTTTTATTTTTTATAATATTTGTTTTGATTAAATGAATATATGGTCTCTAATTAAAACGGACGAGGTTGAGAAGTATACCAGACTATAATACACAAATTAAAGGTGTAGATTGCAGATGTGGTCCCCCAAAATAGGACTCCGATTCAAATCCTGAAGTACTTTAATCACCCTTTGATTTTTAAAGAACCTGAATATATATATGTAAAAGTTCGGAAAGGTCTCTATGCGTTATTAAATAGACTCCTTAGATACTAAAAGAAATTTTATTAAAGGTTTTACGAGTGGCCCTACCCTTGGTCGAGGAGCACATCACTTTAGTCTCACCGAATGTGTTGATGGTAAGAATAAGGGGCATGGTCTCAAGAACTCTCGATCAAGTACTAGGCTGGCAACAAATAAATGTTTATCTTTAAGATCTCAAAAGGACTATCCAGCATTTGAACCTTTGACTATTAACCTACATCACGATAATTCATTACTGCTAGGTCATCACACTTAGTGGTTGAATAACCCGAATATATGTATTGCTCGTTCAAACTCAAAAAGTGTCACGAATAGTGCTCAAAGGCAGTCTTGATAAGCATAATCACCAAGTCTTATAAATCATGCACTGAAGGATGTAATTGTTATTCTGGTCAGATCATCAACATTAATAGATTAATGATGAGAGAATCAATAGAAGAACAATATTAGGCACACACATAAATCATACAGACACATACATGTCATGATTTGCAGCAATAATAAGTCTTTGACTGTAACGCGGCCTAAGTTAGTCGGCCTCGAAAACTTACTTGAACTCATAAACTACATAAAACATACTTGAAATCATAAATAACATAGAGATAATTTTTTAAATAAACACAACTAGAATTCAATGAAAATCTCATCTCTATACATATGTATCTAGGTAAAGAAAAATACTCTTCTAATTTCAAAACATAGATTTATAAACCCAATTCCATCTACTGTTATTTAAATTAATTATAAATCAACCAAGTTAATTCCTTATTTTTCTATGAGTAACTCGGGAGAATAACTTGCTTATAGTGGAGGCGTGATACAGTAAAGGAAAAAAAGGAAGAGGGATTACTAAAGAAGAAGAGAGTCGGTAGTTATGGTGCTGCATAGATAATTCAAACAGAAATTATATATAAAGAGAAAATACATTAATTATAATGTGCATCTACTTTATATATAATAGTGAACTCACATGCACGCATGTCATGAATTGCGGCAATAATTCCAGACTTTAACAACAATAAGGGGACACTTCAATTGCAACCGTAGTTTCCGGACGGTTTCTTTTTCTTTTTTTAATACGAGTGAATTTCTAGAAATGTGTTTTTGGTTAAAAATGAACTGCGAGAATTTTGATATAAGAATCATTTATATTCGGTTGTAAATAAATAAGTTATAGACTTCTAAAGTTTGAATTTTTTGAAAATGAAAGAGAGAGATTTAGATATGTGGATTTGAATTCGTGTTACATACAAAAAAAAAAAGATAAAAAGCATTTTAGAAACTCCAACTTCAATTGATTGCCAACTTAGCACTAAATTAGCTGTCAAAGAAAAAAAAATAAAACAATGCTTATTTCAGAATTAAAAAAATCCTAAAATTCAAGCTGCTATTTGTAGTCCGAGAAATAAATATGTTTAAAAAACTACCATTAAAACTATCTGCTCAAACAAAGCTAGAAAACACCATCTCAAATTTAGTTGTCATTTTCGGTTCATTATCAGGCCACACACAGTACTTTATTAACCACACACCCCCCTCCCTCCCTCCCTCCTCCCTTTCTCTCTAATTACTCTCTTTTTCACAATCTAGCTGTAAAAGAGATGAAATGAGTGACTACAAAATAAAAGGGAAAAGACGATGCTACTAGCAATATGTCAATTGTCCGGTACCACAACTCACATGGATGAATCTCATAATTAAAGTACTTAGTGCACACTGGATACACACTTTAGACATTTTATCATTTTTCATTCTACGCACAGAAAAGTTGACCATCAAATATCATTCATCTAACTTTTGTCACAGGAACAATCAAATGCCCATCTTGCTTGTATGCCAGGTGAAGCCCACACTTCTTCAAGACCCCCCGTGTTTGTCCCATTGGCACTCCATGGACTGTAAACGACACATCGAAGCGAGACCAAAGCATCCTATTCAACTGCCACCTCCAAGGACTTGGGAGAGTGCTCCTTAGCCACACATGATCTGATTCCACTGATTGGAACAATCTCTCCTCTGCAATCATCGTTTTGTTATTGATGATAATTTCGATTCCACAAATAAACCTACCTGTCTCCACTCCAACATCCTTGGGCCCGAAAAGAACATAGAAAGACAACGATAACGGCTTTGCATACAAGTTTGAAGGGACCTCGAAAGAAATTGCGCCCTTTGGGCTGTGATGGCTAAACCATTCGGGGATATTACTTCCAGAAAAGGTACTCACTGTGGCATCAACATGTCCCTGTTACATTCAGTTCAATGTTATACGTTTATCTATATCAGGATACATTCGTAAATCAAGAGAGGGAGAGAGAGAGAGAGAGATACCTCACTCGTGATTAATATACTTGCAATGTCGTCAGCTTGATAATTAACCAATTTTTTGCAATTAGTTAAATCCAAGTGGTAAGAAAACCTTGTCGCCTCACGTGCATTAAACTTTGGAATGCTCTCCAATGATCGGCAATCAGATGCAGAAAGATAAAGAAGATTCGGGGAAAGATCTGGAATTTTTCGAAGTTTTGAGCATCCGTTAAGGCCAAGATGAAGTAGATTTTGAAGTTTGTGAATGCTATTTGGTAAAACTTCAAGGTTTCTGCATAAGTCTAAGTACAAACATTGTAAACCAACAAGGTTTTCTATTGACGAAGGAAGATCTTTCAATGCAGTCCCTTCTAAATAAAGCTCCTTCAAAAATTCCATTTTCTCCACAATGTTTGGAAAGCTTTCTAGTTTTGAGCAACCAACAAGGAAGAGATGACGAAGCGATCTCATTCTTACGTCAGACGGAAGTCTTCTGAGATTAAAACACTGTATCAAGCTCAGAGTGACAAGTTTTCCAAGAGATCCTACAGATGGATGAACCTCTTTTAAGCTTGTGCAGTGATCAAGAATCAAACTCTCAAGATTGGGAATAGTCGAAAAGTCGGGGATTTCTTCTAAGAGTTTGCAGAAACTGAGATTTACAGATGTCAAGTTTTTGTACATCTGCAAATTACATTAACAAAAGGCGTGGGAGAAGAAATTAGCTTCTGAATGCTAATTCATAGACATTAAAAAGTAAAAGAGAAGATAAGTGGAAGTGTATAAAATTTGTACCTTGAAATACATTATCAATTTCTTGACACGGCTATACGACAAGTCCACTGCAACAAGTTTATTTGGACCAAAGTTAGATGGTAATGATGAAAATGGATATCCAGGCCAATCAAGCAACCTTAGTTCATTAGAAAGAAAATCTAGACGGCTTCCCGAAATATCTGCATTACGAACTATAAGTAGCCGTAGTTTCTTCATCTTTGCGAAGGCGTCCGGATTCACCAAAAGTACTCTTTCCGGTTCAGGAAAGTCTAACTTGATGCCTTCAATGGCTTCCGTTCCCTTGTAACAACAAACATAAAGACAACTAATAAAAATACATTTTTTACTCAATATCCTATCTTTATTTTTCTTGAATCTTGATATGAACTTCTGTTGGAAAAATTAAAACGTTTCTTTTCTATCACACTTCATCTAAAAATACAGAGCAAAACAATTAAATAATTAAGTAAACTTTTACAACATGATATCATACCATATTTTCTGTAAGTACCCGTCGAACGTCTTCATGAAACCAAAGTCTACTGCGCTTGCCAGGCTCATTGATGGACTCTTGTCGAACAATTTGCCAACCCATTTCTTGTATCAAGTCATGCATCCAGAGCTTACCAGATTCAACAGTCACAAGAGATTTATCAATAAGAACACTAACTCCACTATCCGCAAAGAACTCACAGTTATTGAGTATCTTTATGACGTACTCTTTGTCTTCTCTTTTAAAAAAAACAAGCAATATCAAGAAAAATTGCCTTCTCATGATCCTCCAATCCATCAAAACTTATTCTAAGGGTCTCGTAAATTTGTTTGTTTGGGATTGTCTTAAGCTTACTTAATGTGCTTTTCCACTCTGGTATGCTTCTACCGCACAGAAAAGAACCCAACACAATCAAGGCTAGTGGAAGGCCTTTTGCATAATTTAAGACACGAAAGGAAAGATCTTCGTATTCTTTTGGTGGGACAAGCTTTCGAAAGGCATTCGAACTGAAAAGTTGAAGGGAGTCATCACTGTTTAATTCCTTGACCTTATACACTTTTTCCACTCCATGGGCTACCAACAAATGTTCATCTCTAGTTGTTGTTATGATTCGACTTCCAGGACCGAACCAAGAACAATCTCCAGCTAAACTTTCTAACTGGTTCAATTGATCCACATCATCAAGTACTAACAAAACCTTTTTGTGACAAAGTCTATCCCTCAATAGATTAACACCTTCATGGACATTGTTCACTCGAATTTTTTGGGAGCTTGCAAGGACATCCGAAAGGAGCCTTTCCTGCAGCTGAACTAGGCCATTTCTTCTCTTTGCAATTTCTCTAACGTTTGCGACGAAGCTACTTCCTTCAAATTGATCAATCACGGAGTTAAAAACGGCTTTAGCAAGGGTTGTTTTTCCTATTCCACCGATTCCACAAATCCCTACCATGCCAATATCATCCAACTCAGTGCTTAAGAGTAAAAGCACATCATGGACTTGGGGATCTAAACCAACTGGGTGTTTGGCAACATTTAGGGTTCTGCGCTTCAATTTACTCGAAATGTATTGAACAATTTTGTCGACAAGTTTGGACTCATGCCTGCCAAAAAATAAACAAATAAAAAAATGATGGTAAGACGAACCGTAAGGACTTATATCTTAACATATCATCATCTAATCAGACTTTGATCAGACATATAATTCCGAATCTTTAAATATATAATTGTACAAAATTACTATCATTAACCGGGCTTTTTCATCCTGGTCATTATTGTTTCCCCCATCTGTAGGTTTTTTTTGTGTATAAAACTGTGGTAGACTCTCATTGAGAGTCTCTACCGATACAGTTGTTTTTTAAACCATCGATCTTGAATCGGATGGTTTATATATTGAGGGTGCACATGATAAACTGTAGGCACACGCATATTATAGCAAAGTAAATGAAAAAGAGGGGGAAAAAAAAAGTTGAAGAAGATCGTGAATGGGAGGAGAGAGAGAGGGGAAGAGAGAGAGGAGAGAGAGAGGGGGGGGGGGGGTGGGGGGGTTCCGTCGGGGGAGGCGGGGGGGGCGCCGGGGGAGGAGGGCTGGGGTAAGGTTGCCGCCGGGCGGGCTGGGGTAGGGGGGCCGGTCGGGAAGAGGCTCTACTACAGCCTCTCCCTTTTTTTTAAGCTCTTGTGGCTCGATTCTTATTACTTTATCTTCGAATTTACTTTTTTTTTTTTAAATTAGACTAGGTTTGGATCTCTCATATCAGTTCATTCCTCTTTCCATTAAAAATATAATAATAACAAATATTATTGTATACCTTGTAGGGGCAAGTTATAGTACATGAGTGCTACTACAGCTTAGATTCCTACATCACGTGAAACATATATATATATATATATATATATATATTTAGTTTTTCAGTAATATCACATATCAGATGAGAATGAAAAAGAAAATACGACAGATATATAATCTGTATGTGTGTGCGATTCGTGTCTATAAATATATATATATATATATATATAAAAGATATGTACCAGTTTCCTGAACACCATCCAGACAAATTAGACGCTTCATGTAGAGCTGCTTTCCACTTCTGCACCCTCTTCACATCGTTATCTCTGAACTCCTCTTCATGTCTGGCAATTGCCTCTCCAAAGCTTCCTTTCTCATTTCTTATTTCAGATGGATCAACACCGTAGAAGATCGGAATAACCATCTGACCCTTTGATGCTTTACACTCAAGGATTTTCACAAGTTCGTCTAGACAACTTTTGGAGGTCGCGTAGTTTCGCGAGAGTACGATGATGGAGATCTTTGACTCTTCGATTGCGTGCAGTAATGAAGGAGAAATGAGCTCTCCTCTTGGAAGCTCTTCTTCATCCATGAAGGTGTAAATTCCTTTCTGGCATAACGCGTGATGAAGATGGCTAGTAAAGCTATTACGAGTGTCTTCGCCTCTAAAACTTAAGAACACCTCATATTTCCATTTCTTGGGATGAGATCTAACAGAAGATGATGCTCTCTGAAAGGCCATGAAAAAGTATATTGAATAGATCCTTGGCGGCTTTTGAATTGCATGTTAATTTTCAAGGTCTGAGGATATTATATAGAAGCTAATTATTCTGTTTATGACTAATATCGCCTATTGACTATGAAATTATTGGATAATTTATTGCACCATAAGTTTCACTATCTTATTACAAATAATTCTAATTACAACTTTGGTCCGATATGATTACTGTATTTTTTATTCGATTTTTTTCTATCCTAATTTAAGGTCAACGATAATAGGGAGAAGCAATTAAGTGGTATATTATTATGTATTGTGACAAGGCTACATAATGATAATTTTCTATTGATTTCTTGTGCAACACTTTATTATTTCGTAGTTAGGATGTATCCATCCTCTCATGCGATCAGTTACAACCAATTAATAAACGTGTCATTTGGAAGCTCAATCATTAGACATGTATTTTAGAAAAACCATAGATTAATATTATCCTTTAACTTAATCATATGGGAAACTAATCTTAGACCAATTATTGTATTTATTGGTAGAAAGTTGAAACAACATGACGCATCCGCATTTATACGTGTTCGTGTAACATTCGCGAGTGATCTTCAACATAAAATTAAGAATTTTTTTTTTAATGAGGAAACACTAAGTCGTAAAATGTTATTTGATATTGTGTTTGAAAGACACATTCACTCAATATTGTATCATAATACAACACAATATGTATTTGGTTATCTCATATATAGAAAAACCATAGATTAATATTATCCTTTAACTTAATCATATGGGGAAACTAATCTTAGACCAATTATTGTATTTATTGGTCCAAAGTTGAAACAACATGACGCATCCGCATTTATACGTGTTCGTGTAACATTCGCGAGTGATCTTCAACATAAAATTAAGATTTTTTTTTTTTTTAATGAGGAAACACTAAGTCGTAAATGTTATTTGATATTGTGTTTGAAAGACACATTCACTCAATATTATATCCTAATACAACACAATATGTATTTGGTTATCTCATATATATTTCATTCCTAGACAAATATATGTGAACAAACCACTAATGTTACTATTCACTCATTCCTTTTATATATATATACTTTTACCAATAATTTCACATACTCTTTCTTTCAATATCATCACCAATATAAGCTAGTGTTGACGATAAAAATTCGTCAACTCGGAATTTCCTCACCATACTCCAATCACGATGAATAGTAAAATAAAACTTACAGAAAGTAGAGAACACGAGATTTTATAGAGGTTCGCCGGAATCTCTTTGACTACATCCTCTTTGGTGCTAGGGATTCACTATTTTTCTGGGAGATTACAAGTGGTAGCTCTTGGCCTTGGTGTGCAGAAATAGCACCGTACTGTTCCAAAGGGGAGAATGACCTTTGTGTATAGGTCCCCTTTAAATAAATACAATAAATTTGAATAAATAAATAAAATCTATTAAATATCTCTAAGTTTGTAATTTGAGTTGTTTCCGAGATCTCCGAAGAGCATAACCCACAATTTGTTGAACTTGAATTTCAAATACTGAAGATTCTTTAGTTTAAATCCCATAACTCCCAAGATTTTGCTAAGCTACCACTTTGCCTCATCCGTGATGCTCTCAACGTAGAGCATTGAGAATATCTAATCCACCTCTCTCCCGCGAGGCTAAACTCTACCTCTTCCATGGAGGGAAAAGCCTATCCTACTAGGTGTTAGAGCAAAGCTTACTTCATTATTTATCTCTCTCCCCCAAGAAATCAGAAGTAGAGTGTTGCCAAGTTCCATTGCTCATCTCTCTCCCATGAGTGATAAGGAATGGATTCCTTATCTCTCTCCCATAAGCGATGAGACATAAATTCCCCATCTCTCTCCCTTATTCAACGAGGGATGGGTTCCTCTCAGGGGTAAGGAGTAAGTCTTGAATTATGGTGTAACATTTACCCCCCAGCACGGAGTGACTCTGTTGAGTTGCTTTGTGCTCTTGTTGTCGAAGACTAATTAATACTCTCTTGTTAGGAGTGAAGTGTGACATCTCGCCTCCCAAAGGGCGTAGCGGTGGCAATTCTGTGTGAAGAGGCATCTCGAGAAATGCGGCAGTCATGTCAATCTATCACATGTATGTTGAGAAGCGAGCCATCATGTTCTCATAGGATAGGATAAATATGGACTGTTGGGCTTTTTGCCTCAACTGTTGGATCTTCAGTTTTTAGATCCAACGGTTAGGGAACGAGGCCATTTGACTTATTATTTAAATGGAGATTAAAACCTCTCATTTTTTCTCTTTTTATTCTCTGGTGTTGTGTGAACTTCTGATTAATTTCCTGCAAGAAATAGTTTAGGAATCATGTAAAATAACATCAAAGACGTACCTTAGGATTTTAGTGGCATTCCTCTACGTCAAGGACTAACTTGTTGGTTTTCTTCGGTTATTGCTCATGGGAAATGACTAAGGTGTAATTTCTTTGAAAGTTTCACCAAGTCTTTTGGCCTCTCCCATAGTTTGTTTTAGGATGATCTTTTGTTTAAGATCCTTTCCCATAGGGATGGAATAGACATGGTTGTCAATTTTTTACTGAATTTCGTTTTGTCTTTTATTCTCCCTGTTATAACCTCTTATAGTTAAAGCAAAACCTTGTGAGGAGAGGATAACTCTGTTACCTTTATTATTATTATTATTATTATTATTATTATAAAGGTAACCCCTGTGGGGAGAGGACAACTTTGTTGCCTCTAATTTTTTTTTTTTTAAAGGTAACCCCTATGGGGAGAGGACAACTCTGTTGCCTCCATTTTTTAAAAAGGTAACCCTATGGAGAGAGGATAACTTTGTTGCCTCCATTTTCTTTTAAATAACCCCTGTGATATATATATATATATATATATATATTTTGTAGCATTGTCGAATAGTCGCGTTGATTTATCTCCACATCAAGGAGACGGTAAGTGATTTTTTCTTTGAAAACTCATCAAGTTTTAGCCTTTCCCATGCGTGTAGAGTAGTACTCTATTTGCTCAGTAAGCAAAATTTTGGAATTTTTCAAGTATTTTAGACTCCTCACTCGTCACTTGATGTTGTTGTTCGATGACATTGCTTGTTGTTGTTTGATGTATAACTTAGAGGATATGTGCCCCTTATCTAAATTAGTGTCTTTGACCCTTTTTTATTTTACACATGGTATTAGTTATTTTACCCTTGATGTCGTTGACATCACAGTAGTAGTTCATAGTAGTCAAAGCAAAATTGTAGAAGAAAAGCTCAGAAATCTTTATTTTCTTGTATTCAATGGAGATCTCGATGTGATCATTAGGATTCGTCTTCCCTTCGTAGAGAGCTATCTAAGGCATCTTGAATCGCTTAGGTAATGGAACATCCATTATCTCTTAATTGAATGGATGAGTGCTTTGGTTTGGCCTTATACTATATTTACATGGCGGTTTCCAGTGTCCCAAGGCAATCACCATAGTGTTACATCATATGCTTGGCTTCTAGGACGACTCTCCTTGAATCCTTATTATGCATCTCTCTTCGACAAGCTCTAAGGTGGTCACTCAAGTCTCCCTCAAGGTAAGGAAATTGACCAGTAGTAAATGCATTGTTGAAATACTCATATCTCGCGGGAGATCGATAAGGCCTAGGGGGTTTCCCTCTGTCTTCCACTCCTTTCGGACGAGGGTTTTCTCCAGCCACCGCTTGCGCCTAGGCTTGCCTTTCAGCTCTCCTTTGATGACTTCCCCTTGAATTGCTTCATGCAGGCCTCACGGGAGGTGGATGATTGTTGTCACTACCAATCTCTTCGGTTCCCTTGGTTTCCTCCCTTTGGATCTCCCCGTCAGGGAGAAAATTAGGCTTCACAAGGTCTGCCGAGTCATCACTTGCATGACCATTGGGTAATTGCCCTCCCACCAGATGTGCCACGCTTTCAGCAAGAGTGTGGACTAATTTGTCAATTCTTCAACGCGTTGCTCCAAGGCGGTGGTGCGTGAAAGTCTCCTTCTGCCCCTAGCGGGATATGCCTCCTGCAAGGGCTGAGGATCTTTAGTTTTTCTTCCTCGGACCATGGTGAGGACTCTTCTTCTTTGGTTGTAGATGTTAACAAGATGATCGGAGGTTTGGGCCCTCCTTCTAGCGCCAACTGTTGACGGTAAAAATTTGTCAACTCGGAATTATCCTCACCACTCTCCACTCACGATGAATAGTAAAATGAAACTTGCAGAAAGTAGAGAACACAAGAGATTTAAAGAGGTTCGCCAAAATCTCTTTGGCTACATCCACTCTTGGTGCTGGGGATTCACTATTTTTCAAGGAGATTACAAGTGGTAGTTCTTGGCTTTGGTGTGCAGAAATAGCATCGTACCATTCTAAAGGAAAGAATGACCTTTTATTTATGGCCCCCTATGGATAAATATAATAAATTTAAATAAATAAATAAAATCTAGTAAATATCTCTAAGTTTGTAATTTGAATTGTTTCCAAGATCTCTAGAGAGAATAATCCACAAATTGTTGAACTAGAATTTCAAATACTGAAGATTCTTTAGTTTAAATCCCACGACTCTCGGGATTTTGCTGAGCTACCACTTTGCCTCATCCGTGATGCTCTCAACGTAGAGCATTGAGAAGATCTAATCCACTTCTCTTCCGTGAGGCTAAACTCTACTTCTTATTTGGAGGAAAAGCCTCTCCTGCTAGGTATTAGAGTAAAGCTTACTTCATTATTTATCTCTCTCGCCCAAGCAATCAGAAGTAAAGTGTTGCCAAGTTCCATTGCTCATCTCTCTCCCATAAGGGATAAGGAATGGATTCCTTATCTCTCTCTCATGAGTGATGAGACATGGATTCCACATCTCTCTCCCTTGTCTGACGAGGGATGGGTTCCTCTCACGGGTAAGGAGCAAGTCTTGAATTATAATGTAACAAGATTGACTAACTATTCAAATGTAAACAGCCCAAATACACATTACATTCAAATACAGGTGAAAAGGGACATCCAAACGTATATTGTATTTCATGTTACATTTGAACACAGTACGAAATGAATGTGTGATCCAAAAGGACCATTAGAAAATAGGGATAATGAGCTGCCCAATCACTACAAGAATAGGAACATTTCTTGTCGGCCTTTTCCAATCAGTCACCAACGTAGAAAGTAATTGACGTCACCAACGTAGATGGTGGCAAAATTGGTCTTTTCACATCGGTTAATGTCGCTGAAAATTACAAGTGCACAATATCGTAAGCAAGTAATAAAGTGATAAGTAAAGTATCATTCCCATGAGAACTATCGTTACCAATTATCAAAATTATATTAACTATAACTTTATTTGAATAACCGAAAAGATATTTTTAAATAAAAATAACAAAATAAATAAAAAGACAAAATACTCAAAATACTAAAAATTTAGGGTTTCTGATTTCACCGGATTAATCATATTCAAATCTTCTAATTCAATTAATCAATGTCTATTCCCCATGTTGCCAGCGAATCTCACTAATATAATTATTCAACTTTCTCAAGCATTAACAACTTATCTTACAATAAGCCCGTTATCACCTCTCGATCTCAAACTCTAAGCCGATCACAATTCTTTAAGAATAAGAAATTAAAAGTGCTGCACAAGTTTCATAACTATCTCAAGCTTTTGACAATCTCATGGTAGCACTACTACAAAAGACGGATTAAACGACAGAGATTACATGACGGTTTCGCAAAACCGTCGTGTAAACGGTGTAAACGGAGGTTTACACGACGGTTCCTTGGAACCGTCGTGTAAACATGGAGTTTACACGACGGTTCTTTGGAACCGTCGTGTAAACTCTCCGATTGCACGACGGTATTTTAAAAACCCGTCGTGTATTCCTAATTTTTCTATCCCTAGCAGCAGCCCTCATTTTATCTTACAGAACTGTTGCGCAGCCGCGAAAAACATCACAGAGACCTGCAAAACCACATCTCCTCCACTGCAAAACCAACACTCGCGTATAGTAATTATTTGTAAGTATCGTGATTATTACTTACTTTTCTTTTTAATTATTTGATTTTTATTGACAAATTATTGTAGATATCTAAAATTGCATATTCTCGTTTTTTTTTTTTTTTCTTCTTTAAATATGATTTGTTGAATTTTTTCAATAGCTTAATATGTTGTATTTTTAAATGCAAAAACTTGATTATTGAATGAATTGTATGATATATTTAATATCGATTTAGGTCGGATTCTTGGAAATTGATTGAAAATGGATGTGGGCTAATAGATTGACTAGAAAATATCGCGATGGTGTTGAAGAATTTTTGTCATTTGCCAAAACTCACATGAAGAATGATAAGATTCGATGTCCTTGTGTGGATTATGGAAATCATAGATCTCATTCAGTTGATGAAGTTAGAAGATATTTGCTTGCCCATGGGATTATTTGTTCGTACCAAACATGGTATTTACACGGTGAAATGTGTTTTAATCCATCATCGAAGAACAAAGCGAAAGAACCTATTGTTGAGGAAGATGTAGGAGATAATTTGTTTGATATGGTTGATGTTTTGGAAGAACTGTTTGTGCATCATCCAGAGTTATTTGAAGCAATGATGAATGATGTCGAGATGTCCTTGTATGACGGGTGTAGTAAATATACGAAATTGTCCACATTGGTCAAATTATGGAACATGAAGGCATCGGGAGGGTAGACAAATTCTAGTTTCACGGCTCTTTTAGAATTTCTAAGAGAGGTTCTACCGGTTGATAATAAAATACCTGTTAGTATGTACGAAGCTAAGAAGACGTTGAGCACTTTGGGAATGAAATATGAAAAAATTCATGTATGTCCAAATGATTGCACCCTTTACCGAAATGCGTATGAGAATTTGGATAAATGTCCGGTTTGTAAGGAGTCAAGATGGAAGAAGGGCAAGAATCCAATGAATGACAGCAAAGGTGTGCCGGCAAAGGTGTTATGGTATATTCCTCTGGCACCGTGTCTGCGACGTTTATTCCGAATACGGATCATGCCAAGAATTTGACTTGGCACCATGATAAACGTGTTAAAGATGGCATGCTTAGACATCCAACCGATGCACCACAATGAAAGACCTTTGATGCCGATCATCCTAAATTTAGTGTGGAACCACGGAATCTATGTCTTGGTTTGTCGGCAGACGGAATGAACCTATATGGTAATATGAGTAATAGGCATAGTACTTGACACGTCATACTTGTCAACTACAATCTCCCTCCGAAGTTGAGCATGAAACGGAAGTTCTTGATGTTGACTTTATTGATATCTGGTCCTCAACAACCAGGGAATGACATTGATGTGTACTTAGCACCACTAATCGATGATCTAAAGAGCTTATGGGAAAAGGGGATCGAAGTTAGAGATGCTTACCGTCAAGAGACATTCACACTCCGTGCAATGTTAATGTGGACAATTAATGACTTTTCTGCTTATGGAAATCTATCTGGTTATTCAGTCAAGAGTTCTATCGGTTGTCCTGTTTGTATGAAAGAAACATCTTCCATCCGATTGAAGAATGGTAAGAAAACCGTTTACCTTGGTCATAGGAGATTCTTACCACAAAATCATCGATACCGCAAACAAAAAAAGGCTTTCGATGGTAATACGGAAGAAAGAATCCTCCCCAGGTTTTGACGGGCGAAGACATTCATGAGATGGTTAAGGATTTGAAAGTGGTGCTCGGGAAAAGAAAACGGAGTAACAATGATCCCGTGGTTGATGGACCTTGGAAAAAGAGGTCAATCTTCTACGAACTCCATATTGGAGGACACTTTTTGTTCGTCATTGCTTAGATGTGATGCATATTAAAAAAAACGTATGTGAATCAATAGTGGGCACGTTGCTAAACATTCCTAATAAGAGCAAAGATTGTGAAAAAGCACGGTTGGATCTTAAGGAATTGAAGATTAGACTTAACTTGATCCCTACGAAAAAAGGGAATGCAACTTACTTACCTCCGGCGAAGTACACATTATCAAGACAAGAAAAAAGAAAGCTTTGTGAGTGGCTCACTTCTGTAAAAGTGTCCAACGAGTATTCTTCCAACTTCAAAAGGTTGGTGTCTATGAAGGATCTGAGGCTGATTGGAATGAAAACACATGATTGTCATATCTTGATGCAACAGTTATTACCGCTGGCCTTGCGAGAAGTTTTAACGAAGGATGTGAGATTCGCAATTACCAAGTTATGCTCATTTTTCAACTCGATATGCTCCAAGGTAATTGATCCATTGACACTAAATTCGCTACAATCAGAGTTGGTTAAGACTTTGTGCTTGGTTGAGAAGTACTTTCCACCCTCATTTTTTGACATAATGATTCATCTAACGGTGCACTTAGTCCGGGAAGTGAAGCTATGTGGACCGGTGTACTTGAGATGGATGTATCCTTTTGAAAGGTACATGAAGGTTTTGAAGGGTTATGTCAAGAACCGAAATAGGCCAAAAGGATGTATAGTAGAAAGCTACATTACGGAGGAATCGATTGAATTTTGCTCCGAGTATTTGTCCACTGCGGAAACGATTGGGTTGCCAAAGACTAGAAACATTGATTGGAAATGACTATCCGTCGGCATTCCATCGCCGGTAAATCGATGTGAATGGGAGAAAGCTTGTCTCTATACTTTACATAATAGGGTTGAAGTTGAGCCTTTTATTGAGGCCCACCTACATGAATTAAGAGATAGAAATCCAAGAAGAGGAAGAAATGAAAAGTTGCTACAAGATGAACACAATCGGACGTTTCGTCAGTGGCTACAAAGACATGTCTTTTAGAAGGACGACTTTTCACAAGAGTTAATGAACCTCGCTAGCGGTCCGTCGACAATTGTTACACGATATACATCATACTTCGTCAATGGTTATACATTCTACACTCACGAAAAAGATGAGAAGCATCATGTTCAAAATAGTGGTGTTAGTATCCGTGCTAAGGCCATGCATATTTCATCTGCAAAGAACAAGAATCTAGTTTATGGAACTATGAACTACTTCGGTTTCATTGAAGATATTTGGGAACTCAATTACTGTGGTTTACATGTAGCACTCTTTAAGTGCAAATGGGCCGACAATAATTATGTAAGGATTGACAGTGATGGCATCACAGTGGTAGACTTTAGACGATTGGGATACAAAAATGATCTATTCATTATGGCATCACAAGCAATCCAAGTATTTTACACAATGGATCCCAGCAATGTAGAGTTGTCCTTAGTAGTGCCGATGAAGCCAAAATTGATCCGTGATCAAGAAGATGAGGAAGATTGCTCCGACATTCCATCTTTCACACAGGGATTGCCTCCGGTTGAGGAGATTGACGAATTCGATGATGATGTTTCCCACTTGGTTCGACCTGATATTGAATGGACACGTGTTGAGGAGGCAAAGAGAAAAAAGAAAAAAACTTGAACATTATGCCATTAATTTTGTACAACACATGACTTTATTTTTATTATAATTCAAGATGTATTATATATTTATTTTGTTATGTTCATTGCTATATATATATATATATATATATATTGAACATTAATTTTGAATAAGGATCAGTACTATAGTATGAGTAATTTTTGTAAATAACACAGGGTTA
Organism: Ficus carica; assembly: GCA_009761775.1. Classification (NCBI taxonomy): domain Eukaryota; kingdom Viridiplantae; phylum Streptophyta; class Magnoliopsida; order Rosales; family Moraceae; genus Ficus; species Ficus carica. The sequence continues at coordinate 16,171,447 of CM019744.1, read as the reverse complement.
TTAGGCCGTCGTATTTTGGTGACAAAACTGGATTACAATTACACGACGGTTTTCTGACAAAACTGTCGTGTGATCCACTTCTCAGAAATTACACGACGGTTCTTACGATCTGTGGGGATTACACAACGGTCCATGGGACCGTCGTTTAATCTCCAAGAGGGGCATTACACGACGGTTTTTTCCGAACCGTCATGTAATCGTCTTCAAATTTTCAAATTCATTTTTTCAAAATCCGCGTGAAAACCCATTACTTAAATACAATTTCCTCTTCATTTCTCTTCATATATCCGCGCAAATTTCTTCATTTCTCTTCACACTCTCTACATTTTTCAAGTACCCACATCCTTCACCAACCCGCCATCACCTCTCTTTTAAAATCTGGTCAAGCCGCCGTTGCCGCCGCCGCCTCCCTCTTGGTGTGGCCGTGCCTATTCTTCTTCAAAGAAAAGCAAGGTGACTTCATATATAAACTAAAACACAAATATCAATTTGTATTGTTGTTTGTCATTAAAGATCCATTTTTGAACATTAGTGTTTTTGTTTTTAATATTGCTCTTTGTAGATGAATGGTTTGTGAATGGTTTTGGCACTTTACATGCATTTATGAACATGATTTTTTTTCCGCCCACAACATGCTCGATGAAATGCCAAAATGAGTTTTTCTTTTCGAAAAACATATAGAGTTTGGTAAATATTCATAGCATAACTATAGCAAGATTACATGAAGTCCTCTAGCATGAAAATAAATAAAGAATGCCTCAAAACGCCCTATGCCCGTAGAGACCGCGACGGGTGCCTGGCGCCCCTTGGGGCCTTCTGGAGCCCGTGGGGGGCGCCTGGCTCCCGTGGGGGGCGCCCGTTGGGGCCTTTTTGCACCAGTGGGGGGGCGCCGGGCGCCTAGTGCCCATGGGTGTCGCCAGGCGCCCTTGTGCGTGGGGGCGCGTGCACATGTGGGCGTGCGTGCGCGCGCCTAACTGTGCTTTAGCCGTCTATACGTTCGTCAATGGTGTTTTGTTTTTTATTTACGAAATTCCAACTAAATAAGTTTGTGCACCTTTGCACCATTTTAAAAAATTAATGTATTGTGTGGTTATTAGTTAAAGTTAATTTGATTCGATTATATTGGTCCGACATAATTGTTTTTTTTTTTTTTTTTTTTTGACAATAAATATAGGTGAATGAATACAATGGAACATTCCAAAAAGGAACGAGCACGAAGGAAAAACCCGTTGGATCCCAATGTCGATGGCAAGCGAAGGGCAACTATAATGAAACGCGTCCATATGGCAAGGAAAAGAGGTGAACGAATTCAAGTCACGTTTGACGAGAAAGGACAATCGGAAAGGAAGCACGGTGACGAATTGATGAGCTATATTGGTGTGCTCGCTCGAGAGCTCGTTCCAATATGGATACATGATTGGAGATCTCATGATTTAGACGGATTGAAAAAGATTATTTGGAAAGAAACTGTTACTTCTTTCACCGTGGATGATTGCTTTCGGAATACTTGTTTAAAATCATGTGGTGAAGCTGCAAGGAATTTTCGGCATGATCTGTACAAGACGTTTGTCGAGGAATTTGTAATAGAAGAAAGTGTGTGGACACGGCCACAAAAAGTTATTGACAACTACCCCAATATAGAAGAAGAGGATTGGGTGAAATTCGTTCAATATAGAACATCCTCACAATTCCAACAACTATCTGATCGTGGAAGCGAAATAAGGACAAACAACGAATACTCATCAAGAGAAGGCCGAGACGGATATAGGAAGCTCGACCAGGAAAAGGTATGTTAATAAATTTTGTTCGTACTAAATCGTATGCCATTCATAGAACATTATGTCCTCATTTATACTAACGATGTTAAATTACAGTTTAAGAAGACTGGGAAATGGGAAAGAAGAGATGGTCTGTGGCTAGATCAACAGACAAGCGCAGATGAAGAGTTGAAAGATCCAGTATGTAAAAAAGTTAGCGAGTTGATAGTAAGTTTACTAACTCACAATGAATTCTTCATCACTACTATATGTACTTACAACCCTTAAGCTTAAATGAGTTCTGTTAATTATCTTGTAGATGGAGTACAACACACAGGAGAGCCAAGGCACTTTCGAATCAGTTGGCACTAATGATGTATTGTCGCAGGCATTATCTATACCCGAACACAAAGGGTGTGTCCGTGGGCAATCAAAGTTCGTAAGGCCGTCTCAGTACTTTAACCTAAATCAAAGTTCGAGTAAAGACAATGAAGTACTATCAATGAGACATGAAATAGAAGAATTAAAGGCGTTGATGCGTGGTCTATGTGCGAACAAAGATGTGGAGCCGTCGATTGATCCCAACAATGTGCCAACCGTGGACCAACACAATAGCTTTAAGGCTAGTTGCTCTGCCCAAGAAAAACAATATGTAGTTTCTGATCCGTCAACCATGCCGGTCGACAGTCAGGAGTGTAAACTCTATATTTTCGATGAAGTGCATGCTGGACAGTTGCTTGTTGCGTTTGGAAGAGCATGGCTGGAAAGCCTTCCCACCGATACGGTGCATGGGATTCCACTGGGGGAAGGGAACGTGGGAGTGTCAATCAATGTGCCAAAATTAAAAAAATCACCATTACCTATACCAACGTACGAAGCAACAACTGTGGAGGATGCTGTTAATGGGTTTGTTGCTTGGCCTAAAAGATTAGTTGAGATCGACACGAGTATGAACAAGGCGAGTCGAGGGCCTAGTCACGTTCCTGACCCAGCAACTGGCAGAAAAAAAACGCCAAAAAAAGCTTGGAAATAAAACAATCGACTCTCGGACTGAGGTATAACAAGGTGCGCAACAACAACAACATTTGTTTGACTTTAATAACATGAACATGGCGATGAGGCCTTTGGCTTATTATGCACATAGTTCCATTCGTCAAGGTAATCAGATTGAGGTCCCAATACCATATACGATCATGACTTTTGAAATGCCTGTCTTTCTGAGCTTTGAAGATATTTATGAGTTCATTAATTTACAAGAAATCAGTGCAAATTGTATATTAGTCTATATGAGGTACGACATTTTATCTCTGAAATTTTTTTATCTAGGAATTCTTCTATATGTCAAGTAGAGTAACATTTTTGATACGCTTATGCAGATATTTGGAGGAACTATGTAGGATTAACGGGCAAGCTGAGAAGTTTATGTTTGTGTCTCCAACCTTGATTTCACCGGTGAGAACAGATACTGAAGATGCTGGCATGAGAGATCGAGCCAACAATCTTATTAGCTTTTTGCGTGACGCACCAAAAGGACGGCTTTATCTTGTGCCACATAACAGAATGAGACATTGGGTTTTGGGAGTCATTGACCCATGGGAGGACCTCGTCCTTTATTTTGATCCTCTTCGAGAGAAGAAACGAGACAATTTTACTGAGCTAATGGACATGTAAGACAATTTTAATATGTTCATTTTTTTAATCTTAATTATATGCATTATAATTAATTAGTTTGAATTTTACCAATTTGCTAGGCCCCTATCAGATTGGAAGATTATGACCGGAGAAGGGATTAGAAGGAGACGAGACTTTAAAATCAAAATCTCGAACCGTCCTTGTCCTCTCCAAGAGGGAAGTGTTGAATGTGGTTATTTTATTTTAGGTTTTATGAGGAATATAGTATTGAATGGAATTGACGTAATTGAAAGTAAAGAATTTTTTACTTCTCAGGATTTGGATTTGATTAGGGGAGAATGGGCTAGTCATGTAATGCAATTCATTAATTATGATATATGAACTTGTAATGCAATAATTGGTATATATTTTTACTTTGATCAATGAAGTTAATATCTTGAATCGTGTATTGGATAACATACAGGTTAGGCCACCCGTGGGAAATCACCAAAAAACCCCATTTTTTTTTTTTTTTTTTACATAATACATTACACGACGGTTCAGGCTAGAACCGTCGTGTAATTTAGGCACATTACACGACGTTTCTTGGTCGAACCGTCGTGTAATGTGCAACATTACACGATGGTTCTAGCCTGAACCGTCATGTAATGTCTCTGCATTACTTGTTTCTACGACGGTAGAGTTGGTTTCGACGACGGTTTTAACCGTCGTGTAACATTGAGATACCACGATGGTAATATAACCGTCGTGTTATCTTCCACGACACTGGATTACACGACGGTCGGGTAACCGTCATGTAAACTTTACATGACGGTAAAAAACCGTCGTGTAATCCACAATTTTTACTAGTGTAGATTAAACAAGGACTTATTAAATTATCATTTCTCAGTCTCAAATCAAATACCAAATCATGCAAAAATTGACCAGAAATTCACAAGCATTAAACACATATTATAATACTCAACATAAAACTGGAATAGAGCATTAATCAATTAAAAATAAAAAATCATCATCATAATCTGGATATATCATATCCCTAGAAATGAAAATTACTTCATAAATAAAAATAGAAATCTAAAAAATAAAAGTTTAATCATTCTTAAATTACAAAAATAAAGTAAGAAAACCCAGTTTGGAGGTGTCACAAGTCTTTAAATCCTTCTCCATTTCTTATTTATAAATCAAGATAATCTCTCCCTAATTTTGTAGAAAACTATACCTAAAACTTTTTATTTTTAATTTCTTTTTCTTCTTTGGTTTTTGGCTTTTCCCGCAGCCAAAAGACAATGGGCATAGAGCCCTAGGCTTCCATTTAAAGCCTCAGCGCCGACTTCTCTTCTTTTCTTTTTTTCTTTTTTTTTTCTTTTCTTTTTTTTTTTCATTTCTTTTTGGCTGCAGCAAAGCTGATTGACGTAGTCAGCCCTAAGGCCCACGTGGACAGGTGGCGAGCGTCGATTGGGAGGGCGTTGAAGCTTGGACATGTGGCACGTTGGAGTTCACTGGAGCAAGCAGGCGCATGGACGCATGGTGGGACACGAAGTGCTGGATCTAACACAGCCTGATGGCTCTGACATGTAGACGAATCACGCGTCTAGCTGGGCGTGTGTGACGTACTCGCCAATCTGGGCCTTCTCCACGCATATCTGACAGCAAGACGGGCGAATGAGTGCACGTGGATACTAGCGCAAGTGGTCAATGTTGGCTCCGAATTTTCTTTTGCTATTTTAAATCATTTTGACCACATTTTACCACATTTTTACTCCAAATTGTTATTTGTAACCCTTTTAACAGAATTTAACTTATATACTTGGAATAACATAATAAATTTGAGAAAAAATTAAAATAAAATACTAAGATTATAATAAAAATATAAATTAATAATGTTAAAATAACTCTATTTTATATTTTATAGTTATAAGTTAACAGGCAATGTTCACGTCGATTAACGGGCAACTGATGTGAAAACCCACTTTCCTAGTCGATTGAGGCGGGAGCAACGCTTTTCACGTCGTTTGGCATACAGCCCACGTGAAAAGCATCATAAAAATTATTAAATTTATTATTATTTTTTTTTTTTTCCTATTATTTGGCTTTGCTCATTGTTAGCCGACTTTCACTGCTCCCCTTAACTGCTTTCCCGCCTTCCCAAAAATTTCACCACCCACTTTTGTCAGTTCTCATATTTTAAAAATTAAATTAAATATTTCCCCATTTTCTCTTCACCTTTTTTTCGACCTTTTTCTGCACCACCTTTAATCCTTATACCCCTCTCCCACTCTCCGTACTTGGCCTCTCTCTCTCTCTCTCTCTCTAAATAAATTTTTTTAAAAATCCCATTTCTCTTTCTTCAAAGTTCTCTCTCTATTTTGTGTTGAACATTTTTTCTCTCTTTCCTTTTTCTCCACTACTTTTGACCCTTTAATATACAACTAATCTGAAGAAATGCTATACATATTAGATGTATTCAAAAATTTTATTTACATACAAAAAAATTTAAATAATAATTTTAAAAAATAGACTTACAAAAAACGGACTCAAAAATAAAAAAATGAGGCATGAAAAAATAATAAAAAATAATAAATGACTAAAATAAAAAAAAAGTGGACTAATACAAAAAAAAAAGGATTAAACTGTAAGAAATTTAAAAAAATTGGGCCAAAAAAAAAGAAAAACCAAAGGGCTAAAAAGTAAATACAAAACATTTTCGTCTAATACAAAAATAACTAAATTGTAAAAAAAAAAAAAAAGGGCCAAAAAAAAAAAAAAAGAAAATTAAAGGACTTTAAAAAGGAATAAATTGTATTTAAAAAAAAGGGCTAAAATAAAAAAAAGAGTAAAACTGTGGTAGAGTCTCTTTCAGAGTAATTATCAGTATAACTCTTTTTTGAACCGTTAATATTTAATCGAACGGTTGATATATTATTAGTGTGTCATAATTACATACACCTTACCTCATCTTACCCTTCCCACCCCAATCTTCTCCGTCGACGGCGACCTTCCCTCCGTCGCCGGCGACCACAACCACCAGTCCCCCCCCACCCCAGGCCTGGCCAGCCCCCACCACATCACCGGCAACCCCCTCCCCCCCCCCTCGGCCCCCACTACCGCACTACCCGCCCCAGGGTTCCCCCCTTCTTCGGCCCCCCCACTGCCCGGCACCCCATCTCCCCCAGCCCGGACGCCCCCCCCCCCACCACCTAGGCCCCTCCCCGGTCCCCTCTTTCTCTCTTATCCTCTCTCCCTGCCCTCGGCCCCCCGGTGACCACCCCACCCCACCCCTGACGCTCTCTCTCTCTCTCTCTTCTCTCGCCGGGGGGAGTCGGTCGCGTCAAGGGTGTGGGAGGGGGGGATTCGATAGAGGGGCCGCGGGCCGAGAAAGAGATAGGGGGGAGGTGGAGGGGTCCCGGTTGGGGGGGCATCGGGGGAGGCCGGGGTCGGGGGGCCTGGGGTGGGGGTGCTAAGGGATGGGGGACCCTGGGGGGGCGCAGGGAGGGCTGGGGGAGAGGAGAAGAGAGAGAGAGAGGGGAAAAGAGAGAGAGGCGATAGGGGCTGGGAGAGAGGAGAAGAGAGAAAGTGGGGAAGAGAGAGAGAGGGGGCCGGGGAAGCCTAGGTGGGGAAGAGCCGTCAAGCAAGGAGGAGAGGGGGTGCCTATGAGTGGGGGGGCCGAGGGAGGGGGGACCTGGGGTGGGAGTGGGGGCCGAGGTGGGGGGTGGAGGGCCGGCCTGGCCTAGGGTGGGGGGGGCCGGGGTGGGGGATGTTACCGGTGATGGGGTGGGGGGGACTAGGGGTGTGGTCGTCGGCGTTGGGGGGTCACCGGCGACAGCGGGAAGGTTGCCGGTGATGGAGAAGATTGGGGTGGGAAGGAGTAAGATGATGTAAGGTGTATGATAATTATGATACACCAATAATATATCAACCGTTCGATTAAATCTTAACAGTTCAAAAAAAAAAAAAAACTTTACCGGTAGTTATTCTGAGAGATACTCTACCACAACCTCTCCCTAAAAAAAAAAAAACCTAAAATTGAAGGATTAAAAAATAAATACAAAATATTTTCATCAAAAATGAACTATTTGAGATGAAAATACTTGCGCTTTCTATATATAAGTTATAGATTAGTTATAGATACCACTACTCTTTTCCTCTCTCCCTCTCCGTACCTGGTCTCTCTCCAATGAAACAAACTCTCATTTCTTTCTGTATATTGTTAAACATTGTTTACTCTTTCCTTTGAGAAAAATAAAAATTTTTCTCTCTCTTCGACTCTTTCTCCATTTTTGTTTTCTCTTGGGAAAATGAGAGAAATGACAGATGTGGAAGCGTTTCTGGGAGGCAAGGAAATGGCGCCTCTCTGCAGCGTGGCCTGGCGGAGATCTCTGGACTTGTAAGCTGCAACAATGGTTCGTGAAGGGAGTCACAGTCGGAGGCAGCACGATTTGACGATGTCGCGAGCATAGGGAACAGCGATCTAGCAAGACGAGGTTTCGTGAGCGGCAGTGGAAGGATTTGGCTGGGTTTGTCTAAAACCTAGATTTGGATGTTTGGGTTTGATATCTGATATTTGATTTTCATTATTTGTCTGATATTTATTATTTATTTGATTGGTACGATATTTAGATTTGGGAGGACTTCTCCAAACATATCTCCAAATGTTTTTTTTTTTTTTTCTAACTTAAAATTACTTTTCACTATTAATAACTCCAAATGTCTACACTCAAACTTTAAAGTCTATAACTTTGTAGTTTCAAGTCTAAATGAGATGATTTTTTTTTTTCCAAATTGTATAGAATTTCAAGATAATTGAAATAAGATCCATTTGATATATTATTTTCTAAACACATTTCAAGTTTTCACACTTTTTACTCCAAACACATTTCCAAAACCCTTGATGTATTCCATCTCAGTTTTTGTTTCATCTTCTTGTTTGGGATTGAGATTTTCAAATCATCGAATGGCAAAAAAAATAAAAATAACAGTCTGCATATTAAAATGTGGAGGATTTTTTTTCCCCTCCACGTTTAACGTCGGCTACAGTTTGACCATGTCGCCACCTATGACATCAGCTTTGGGACCAACGTTATATACTTTTTGTAATAGCCAACCTTTTTACAGACTCGTGATTTTCTTAAAAGGAGATTTAAGTCTGTACCATATATGTCTATGTGAAATGCATGATCTGATTTATCAGAATATGTTTGAGTTCTAATAGTATTATAAGACTCAATGATGGTTTACTTAGTCATGTATGAGGCCTTATGATGAAAAATGCAGAATAAGGATTTATGATTTTGTTCCGGTCAATGTATGACCAGGATAATTTATGACATGATGAAGACGGTACTGCAATATAATAAGCAGTATGAAAATTATACTGCGGCCAACCGTCATTACGGATGAAGAAGTAAGAATAAGGTGAGACCACTTTAGAAAAATCAGGAATAACATTTGGAGCAATAAGGACTAAGTAGTTTTAAGTCCTAAGAAAAACCTATACGCAGTCCAGTTAAGTGCAGATGAATTCTGAACTGCAGTCCAGTTTAACTGAACTGTTGATAGTTAAAACAGTATTAGCACTATCTGGATTATTAAGAAAATAGACTGCATATTAGAGGTAGTGTTAAACATTACCCTACTTGGTGGACACCTCATCATAGATAATTATGTAATTTTGAGAATTTTTATTTAAGTGGATAATTATGAAAGAATTTTTAGCTAGAATGGCTCCACATAGCCGGCCAACTAAGGGACATGAAAGATAAAATTTTTGTATTTAAGGCCAAATATGTAAATTCAAGGAGAATTTTAAAAATAAAAATAATTGTGAAAATTTTGGAATTTTCACCTATAAATAGAGGTGGTGAGGTAGAGCTTGAGCCGTTAGTTAGTCTCCCAAACTTTTAGCTCACTTCTAACTTTTTCCTCTCTAGCCTTAGAAAAAATAAATAAAGAAAAGAAAGAGAGCAAGAGTGAGTGGCCGGTTATGGAGGTTGGGTGTGTGGAGGTGGTAGAACAAATTTCTCTCATCCCAAGGTCTAGAATCAAACCTATCCAAGTTCTAAAGGTATTACTCTTGACCCTCTTATTAAGAATTTCATTAGGTTTTGGTTAAGGATTTATGTGTATTTCGAGCTATGGGTTGTAAGAGCATAAGCTCATGCTTCTTATCTTTCCATGTTATGGTTTTTATATGCTTAGTATATGCTTGATCTAAGTTTAGATTATCTTGTTTGCTAAATTTTAAGCATGGATTTGATTTTATACTCTAGGATGAGTGTGAAGGTTATATATGCTCACCATGTGTTTGTGAAAATGCCTTCACATGCTTAAGTAGGGAGATTTTATGAATGATGATGATGATGATGATGATTGTGAATGTTAAGTGTATGATGGTTAAGAAATTAACATAAAAACACAACTTGGTAAGCTAGTAAGGCTATCAACTTTGTGTTTTTCAAGTAAAAAGATAAGTGTATGATTGAATGTTAAGAACGAATCTGACGCGTTGCATGTTGACGTAGACTCACGGCTTCGACCGTGTGAGGTAGTATGTCCGAATTTTTAAACGAAAACCAACAAAATACAAACTGTCGGTTTTCAAAAATAAATTAGACAATTTTTTGGAAACCCAATTTTGAGCCCATTAAAGGCCGAATTTGGAAAAAGTTATAACTATAAAGTTGTAGAAAATGGAAAACCATAGAGGGTAGCATGGACAATTTTTGAAAAACAAGCTCCAAAGGCCTATGTTTTTATGAGTTTTTCAAACCTGACCGGTCCAGGCACTATGCACGGCCAATATGTTTCAAAAGGAAAAATAAGCAAGTTAAAGGCAAAATTAAGTTTCAGGTAAAGAACAAAGTTGTAGGGTTCAATGAGTTCTACAACTTTGGGAGAGAAAACTTTTTCAAATTTGAAACCGATTTAAGATAAAACTGGATTTTTAAAACTACGCATAGTATAGGAAATTCCTGCACATGTACTGGCAACCAAATTTTAAAAAAAAAAAAAAGTTGTTTTTTAGGATTGTTACAATTTTACGATTTCTGTTCAAAAGGAACTACGGTTTTACAAAAATCGGTTTTAAAAGGTTTTAAATCCATTTAAAACTTCACAAATAATTTTAAAGGCAATTTCAAGTATTTATGAAACCAAGGTGTTTTCTATGAAAGCAAGGTATTTTTTAGAAAAAGGGAAATAAAAATGAAATAGTCCCAAGTTACTTGAAAATATGATAACAATTCTATGATGTATAGTAATCATATAGTATACCGATTTATTATGTTGGGCTTTGTATTTATGTTCCCCATGGTAGTCGGATAGAATACTGATCTGTTAGAATAAGGTTTGTATCCATGATTACCAATGATAATCAGATTTGATACTAACATTGTATGTTATGGTTTGTTGAGTTATGTGGTAAAATTATTCTTACGCCTGGTTTGAAAACAGGAGTATAACTTATTGTTGTACCTTGTTGGACGATAGACCGAGAGCGTAGGACAACTTATAAGTACAACTCCACCTACAACATAGGCAAAATGGTTTATTGCTTTGCATATTTTTCAAAGCTCATGCATTAATGTATGTGATGCATATGTTTTATGTTCTTTGTTGTGGCATCATGAAAGCATGCTCACTAAGGAAAAATCACATGGTAAGAATAAGATCAAGTTTCAAATAAGAAACTGTTTTTAAGAAACTGTTTTCAAGTAAGAAACTGTTTTCAAGTAAAGAACTGTTTTCAAGGAACTATTTTCAAGTAAGAAATTGTTTTCAAGTATGATGGTAAGTAAGTTTCCTTGTATTATACCAGGCAGGTTTGGTCCATAGTTTGAGTTGGATTAAACTGGCTGCCCCAACTACTCCATGGCTGCATGCCACGGTACGTACACTCATGTTATGTAAGGGACCCAAAAGATGCTAACCTAAGAAAGCATAATTGATCTTTAAGAAAGCATAATTGATTCGTGTATTCTTTTACTGGAAATGTTTTGCGGAAGAAAAGTTGTACTTGTTGAGCGAAAGCTCATAACTTATATTTATGCTGTAGGTAAGCAACCTACCGGTGATGTATGATACAAGAGTGTGGAGGATGGCATGGCAGACTGTGAAACTTTGGGTTGGACACCGTCACGTGTTTTAGAAAAATGTTTATATTATGTTATGTTAATTTAACAATACGGGTATCTAGTATTTAGTATAATTTGTAAATGTGCTAAGATGTTTTGAAACTTCAATACTTGATTAAACATGTATACCTTATTTAAGTATGAGGTTAGAATGGGTTTTAAAAAAAAATAAATAAAAACATTTTCAATACTTTCTAACGTTAAGTAAGTTAAGTAATAAAGTAAAGTAAGTATGGTAACAGCCTACGTAAGGCGTGTCGTTACAAAGTGGTATCAGAGCACGTTTCCTGCCAACCGGTTTCACAGTTCTGCTGCCGATGCCACAGTTTTTGTAAGTAGGTATTTTTCTTTATTGTAATTATACTTATTATGCGAAGTATAATATGATAGATTACATGGACCCAGGTCAGAACGAGGAGGATCGCGAGGCTTCAATGGCGTTTTGAGGAATGGAGCCACGTACCTTTGACGGAACCTAAAGAGCGGTGGCATTAGCCGAATGGTTACACGATATGGAGACCATATTTCGATTATGTCATATAGGAGCGCATCTTCAAGTTATGCTCGCTAGTCGACATTTGATCGCAGAAGCTCGTATACGGTGGCTCAGTTTAGGGGATCCCAAGATTCCTAGAGATGTATGGACGAACTTTCAAGCCCTAATCACTTTGCAATATGGGCCATTGCCAGGAGAGGGACTCAACATGCATCATCGCGACCCCAATATATATCACGATATGTACATGAGGCGATATACCAGCTATGTTGCAGCCTGGCGTGTGTACCCGTCCATGGGTCACTATTGCCGAAGGTTTCAAGATGCCATGTTACCCTGTATTCCACGGAATATAGATAGGCCTATGATGCAAGCATTGCACATTCTCAGGGATGGACTGCCTTCTAAAGTCAGGTAGTTTACTCCGCCATCGACGATCGAGATGATGATGGACAATATGATAGATGCTATTTTAGTGGTCGAGATAATAGTTTATATATTACAAACTGCTGCACTTAAGGATGATCGCTTGCTTATTCCAATCGACGATGCCTGCATCAGGGAACCAGTGTTCCAAAAAGGTCCATTTATGCCAGAGGATCCCATTCCAACTCTACCGATTCAAGGGATTCCTCCACAAGAGGAGGATGCCGATGCAGATGATGTAGAGATGGACCCTTTCGATTATCTAGCTGATCCAGAGGAAAACCTGGAAGATCCTTCAGTGATCATCATCGCCAGTGATGATGAGGAAGATATCAAGGAAGAGCTAAAGGAGCAGGAGGAAGACCCCGAAGAGATCCCATTTGACGACGACGAGTGGGTTGTGGATTCCGAAGTCTTATCCGACGTCACAACCGAATAGTTAGTCTAGATCTAAGTTTGATTCTTTTAATCTTTTTGACCCTATGATTGTACATATGTATGATGGTAAAGTGGTAGACACTTCCATCTTGACTATGTAGTATATTAGGCATGACATGTACCAGACCAGTGTTAGACACTGCCGGAAGACTACATTCTTTTGTATGATGTATAAAAGACAATGTCCTTATGATGACATTATGAGGTCATGATCAAGTATTACTCATGACAAGTTTATAATGAAGTTATGATATGATGAGATCACAATAGATCTCTAATATGATGTTTCTACGACATGATATGATAAGTTATGATGATACTATGATACGATGTTTCTAAGATATGACATGATAAGATATGAATGAAATAATGGATATTAGAAGTATGACAATAACCTTTCTTCCACGTACACGATCAAATCCAGTTCCACAAGAACCTAACTTGGCAATGGTAGTAGCCGACTTACAACAACAATAGCTAGAGCAACAACAAGAAACAAATAGGCTTTGAGAATTGATAGTTCATCTGAATCAGATGCCTCATGCCAATGAAGTTCCACCCCAAGATAATCCTGTGCCCCCAGTAGCTCCTCAGATACCGGAGGTTCATCAAGGGATTCCATGAAATTTTGAAGTTTTGTTAGCACCAGCCGCACCAGCTGGGATGCAAGCGAACCCGCCTGTGGTTCAAGAAGACTTGTTGTATAAGCGATTTAGGCGTATAAAGGCGCCTGAATTTGAGGGGCTTACTGATCCAATAGAAGCTGACAACTGGTTAATTGATATCCAGGTAATTTTGGATTTTATGGGACTCACAGAGCAGGAGAAGGTCCTTTGTGCTTCCTTTGCACTCAAGAAGGATGCACGACATTGGTGGATGACAGCCCAAATGTATAGAAATGTTGCAAACATGAGTTGACAGGATTTTATGACTGAATTTAAGGCGATGTATAAGACAAGGGTCGATGACAATACTGGAATCTGTCAAGAAATTTGAACAGCTAGCCCGCATGTGTCCAGAACTCGTACCAAATGAAATGGAGAAAATAAGAAGAATGATGAAGATGTTCCGAACAGACATTGCCAAGCAAGTTAGTGTCGGAAGTAGCTCTCCAACTCTGGTAGCTGATTGGATAAGTCGAGCTATAAGAGCAGAGTATTGGATTAATCAGGAAAAGGAGGCGAGGGCTCAGATCTTTAAAACCAAGAAGGAAGAAAAGGCTGTGTTGAAGCAGTCGCAGCCTAAGCAGAATCAGGAGATATACCTAAAGGGCCAGACCAATAATTAAGTAGTAAAGTAAATATGGTAACGGCCTACGTAAGGCGAGTCATTACACTTTTAACGTCTGTTATAAATAGATGTGGAATGATTTTTTTTATATTGATATAGAGTAGGATTTAAAGCGACAAGCAATGACGTCTAGCAGTGGCGAACGATTGGGAGGTGGTGGTGACGGCAACAACAAGAGTTATCTTCATCACGAGCTCTGGCACTAACAATGTCATCTTCTCCGATGAAAATTAGGGTTGTAGGGGGTTTTTTTTATTTGGAGAAATTTTAGATTTTCAATAAATTTAGGGTTAAGTCTATAATTTGGGTAAATTATCTGGTTATGATATTGAAAACTAACATAAGGAAAAAAAATCAAGTAAATACAATATTTAACATCTATATCTTATTTCTTTCGGTGTTTACCTTATTTTCATATTTTTAATTTATCTCATAAAATCAATATATACATATATGTAAATCCAAATATTTCAAGGTAAACCTAAAAAAAAAACATGTATATACAATATTCCTCACGTATTTCTGGTGTTTATTTTATCTTAAATTTTAATTATCTTATAAATCCAATATTTACATGTAAATCTCAAACTTTAAAAAATGGTAGAAATTATTACGTAAATCCAGTTCTTACATGTACAATCAATAATTTGCCACTAGTGTACGCGTCAATCCTAAGCACAAACCAGTAGTCCAGAAAAGGAGAGCTTTCAATCTAAAGCGATATGTGGCTATCGATGAAGAAGTAAGAAAGTTTCTCAACAAGTTCTTCAGAGAAGTGAGCTATGTGGACTGGTGTGCAAACGTGATCTTTAAAAAAATTAAAAAAAAAAGTTTTAAAAAAAAGGCTAACAAAGAATGGTGAGTCTTGAGTGCGTCAGCGCACTTCAGACGAGTGGTTCGAACAATCAACCGACTAGGTGCTCGTACTTGCCTTACCACCCTAGAGCCAAAGAGGGAAGCCAGCTTACTAAAAAAGGCATTAAACTGTCAAGCTAAGTGGCCCCCCACTGGATGAGCTGATTAAGGATCTCCCCCCAAAAGGCGACCAAGATAATCGGACGATGGTCGGTGGCATACCGTGTATACCAAGCCAGTTACTTTGTCCACCTTTCCAACCTTCACTCAAATTGACTAGTCCACGTGACACCTACTCCACTACCCTAGTACCAACTTTAGTACCTACACTAGTACCTACACCTCCGTTCACTACCCCAATTAGTGAGGCACATGGCATCAGTCAAATAGGCACAAAACATAGGTACATCTGACATCGGTCAAGCCACTAGGTCTAACCAAGGCACCCAGGTCCATGCGGGACAAATATAATTAATAGAGCAGAGCGCCTCTCCCTCAGATATGGATTATATTCCTTACCCAAACTCTGTCTCTTCACTTGCTCATTAATACCCTTTGCTGAATTGAGTATCAGAGTATCCTTAGTAGATACCCCACTGGTGTCCCTTTGACTCTGAGGTGCTCTTCTTCGTTTTGCAAGTGACAATACAAAACAAGGAGGCCTTGAATCAATCACAACAAGAGATTCTATCTGGTGTTGTGTCAAATATTTTGGGATCAATATTTTGGCGCTGGAAGTAGGGCACCTTGCCTTTCTAACTGTAACGACCCGCCTAACGTAGGCCGTAACCATACATACTTACTTATAATATACGAAAACTTGGGCTACATTTTTTTTTTTTTTATACAACTGATAAATAACTTAAACTGGGAAATTCCCTTAGCAATTTCTTATATACATACATGTACATATACTTATCTACATATCGTAGTATTGAAGTCTTGTACTCAAATATAGCATATTTAAGATAACATAATTTAACAAAAAGATACGTAGCAGTTCCCGACCCACAGTTTCACAGTTTTGCATCACCACGCTCCACTGTCTTGTATCAAGTCCTGTCATAAGTTTGCTTACCTACAGCATAACATAAACTATGAGCTTTCGCTCAGCAAGTACAATCATTTATCCGTAAAATATTTCATAGTATCATAATGCATGAACCATTTATGCTTTCTTATTGTTTTCTTAGGTTAGCATACTTTTTGGGCCCTTACATAATATAAATGTACGTACCGTGGCGCGCAGTCATGGAGTGGTTGGGGCGGCCAGCCCTGTCCAACTCAAACCATGGACCAAACCCGACCTAGTGCGGGTCGATACGACATATAGCATCCTGCTTATCATCATACATATTCTTACCTTTACGTATAGAAAAACATTCTATTTGTATTTGAAAACATTTCATACTCGTAACAGTTTCTAACTTGAAACTGGGTTCTTACTCATTACCGAGTGACTTATTATTAATGAGCATACATCGTGATGCCATAATAACAAAATATTCATCATATGAACATACATGCTATAAACAGTCATCATGTACCTATCAACATGAACTTGAAAGCATACATGCCATAAACATTCATCATTCCGTGAAAAACATACATGTCATAAACATTCATCATACATATATCATCATGAACTTGATATCATATAAGCCATAAATATTTATCTTACATATATCATCATGAACTTAAAGGCATACAACAACAAACATTTTCGTTTATGCTGTAGGCGGAGTCGTACTTACCGTTGTTTTTGCACCTTGAATTAAAATATTCTGCTTAAACAGGTTGCTTTCCTGTTTCCAAGAAAATCATAGGATAAGCATCATCCCATCATAATATCATAACAATTCTAGTTACTAACCCATTACAAACCCTAAAACTCACTTCCTTTTGAATTTTAGTAAAACCCTAGAATTCTGAAAACTGGGTTTAAAACCAATTCATAGTGTTTGGTCCTTTTCTTACAAATCTGTTTTAAATTTAGAAAAGTTTCCTTCATGAAAGTTGTAGATCTTGATGTTTCCTACAACTTTTGTTTTTAACTCAAAACTCAATTCGGTCATTAACCTGCTTGTTTCTTTCTTTGAAAATATTTTGACCACATTTACTAATCATAACCTGGTATCGGATTTTTGTAAAAACAAAGGTCTTAGAGGTCTTGTTTTCAAAAACGGTTCACGTTGACCCCTAGGATTTTCCCTCCTCTACAACTTTACAGTTTTGATTTTTTTCAAATTCGGCCTTTAAAGGCCTCAAAATCTTGTTCCCAGAAAAACCGTCCAGTTACAAACCCTAATCAAGCATACCAAAACCCTAGTGCATGAAACTTACAAAATGAACTCATGCTCATACATATTGAACATATACTTAAATCTTAACTGAAACTTAAATGAAGAACTAGAGGATAAAAATATTTACCTCAAGTTCCACGGATGAAATTCTTAAACTAGGGTTTTGAAATTTTCCTAACACCTCCTACACTAAACCGAACACTCCTCTTTTTCTTGTTCTCTACTCTCTCTTTTCTCTCCTCTCTTGGCTCGGTTCCTAAGGGCAGAAACTAGAGAGTATGTTGTTTGATTAAGTTCACTAACAAAATGAAGTGAAAGCACCTTCACCTATTTATAGGTGAACCACTACTTCTTGAAATTGCTCACTAGTCTTCACAAGAAAAATAATTGCTCCTTACTTCCTATGTGGTGGCCGGCCAAGGATGTCCCATTTTGCCAAATAGCAAAGCTAGGGAAGCTTGCTCATCAAGGCTAGGAACCATGAGGTGTCCTCTTCCTAGGTTGGCCGGCCTTAGGTGGAGCCTTGGGCTTGCTCTTGCTAACCAATGAGCAAGGCTAGCATGCTTACTAAGCAAGGCTAGAGAGCATGAGGTGTCAAGTGCTAAAGAGGTTCATATTCTTGTAATTTACCTATTGGTCCTTAAGAGCAAAATATTTGCTCATGATCCTTCGTGTCCCACTTTGCCAAGTAAGCAAGGCTAGAGGTCTTGCTCACCAAGGCTAGAAGCATGAGGTGGCTTCTCCTTGTGATGGCCGACCTTAGGGGGTTGAGGTGTGCAAGCCTTGGCTTGCCAAGGGAGCTAGGCTAAGGAGTCTAGATGGTTTGTTCATCAAAGATAGGCCATGAGGTGTCTCTCCCTCATGGTGGCCGGTCATGGTTAGTGATTTGGCAATGCTTGAGCTAGCCAAGAGAACAAAGCTAGAAGTGTTGCTCACCAAAGCTAGGCCATGATGTGTTGTCTCCTTGCTACGGCCGGTCATGGTGATGAGTTGTGCAAGCCTTGGCTTGCCAAAGGAGCAAGGCTAGGAGGGTGGCTCATCTAAGCTAGAAACATGAGGTGTCTTACCCTCATAGTGGCCGGCCATAGTGTGCCAAATGAGACAATCTTGCTAATTAAATTCTTAAACTTAACCAACCAAACCAAATTGAGATACTTAATTGCTAAACCTAGAGCATGATTTGTCACATTTTAGTGACATTTAAATTTTTCCAATTTGCATAATGCTCCTCAAAAACAAGATTTCTTGCTCATAAGACCATGATGTGGCCGGTTCCTAGGGTGTCCACGTGGAAGAACATGATTGGTCCAAATTGGAATTTTCCAATCCAAACTTATTTTTCTTAGTTTCCAACTAGGCTAACTAAACTTAAAATTGATCATTGACTTAGTTGAACTAGGAAACTTAACTTAAAAAGTTCATAGTTCCAAGAATTTACATATTTGCTTATAAGTCCATAATTTTTACAAAATTACACATTGGCCCCTAAAGGTAAAATATTTGCACTTTAGTCCTTCTTAAGTGGCCGGTTTAGGTGTAGCTACTAAACATCCTATTTCTTCCTCAATCATTCCTTAAAAGACTTCTTAACTTCTAAAAATTCAAAATCATGAACTTTTCTTAAATTTGCATAATGACCCCTAATCTTAAAATATTTACATTTTGGTCCCTATAAAATGACCAACTATGGAAATGACACTTGTCATCTGAGGTGTCATCCTTAAAGGCCTTGTTTGGTTTATTTCCT
Organism: Ficus carica; assembly: GCA_009761775.1. NCBI lineage: Eukaryota > Viridiplantae > Streptophyta > Magnoliopsida > Rosales > Moraceae > Ficus > Ficus carica. The sequence continues at coordinate 16,152,374 of CM019744.1, read as the reverse complement.
AAATGCAGTCCATTTTCATACTAACATAAATATTCATATACTGTTTTCAACTGTTAACAGTATAATTGTACTGAACCATTGTCCAAAATTCATCTGAACTGCATATAGGATTTTCCTAAAACCATAAACTACCAACATAGGGTCATGAATCATAAATTTACCCTTTTTAACAAAAGGTTCTAAACTCGCATAAGTAAATCATTGAATCTTTTAACAAAAAATTCAATACATTTCTTCATAAAACAAGTCAAACATATCACCTAAACTTACATAACACAACTTTGATTCTTAACAAAAGAAATCATAAGTTTTCAAACAGGTTGGTAATTACACTAACAACGTTACCTTCACTCATAATCTGTCTCTGACCAGGTAGATGGAGAAACAAGATGCTCATGACCCTAGAAGCCCTAAGAGCTTCCTGGACCAATGGGTTCATAGACGACTAACCGACGGCCCCTACAAAGATGTAGTAGATGAAAGCCAAGGACACCTATCCAAATGAAAATCCTCCCATGGAACATCGAGAACCTAACCAAGATGGTTTGTACCTTGCCAGAAACCTTCATAGGTTTCTAGCCAAGTGCAACCCCACCAAGTTCGCACATAGGAGGTTGAGGAATCCATACCAACAGAAGAGCAATGCTTGATCGAATGTTCAATAAGCCCTGACAGGCAGATTAAGGACATAGAGGACAGTGCCATCCAAGACTTTATGAGGAAGAACCGCCAAGATATCGAAGAGTGAACCAATATGTGAGTTTTGATTTTCTTGTTAAGATACTGAAGTGAATCAATCTTTATTGCAAGGTAACTACACATTATCCATCGATCTGAACCTCCAAATGTACATGGTAATAAACTGGCATTAATAATTAACTCTATCCTTAATGCAATTGATGTTTTTACCTACAATTCCTATTCATGCATATGGTTAACTTGTGCTAACATTAAATCGATCTGATTGATTCATAGTGCAAAACAAATTTCATTAATAATATCAATGATAAATTTTTTTGATCGGGTTGAAGATGTTTAATCAGATATATTTCATTTATTGTGGTTGACAATAGTGATTAGACCCCTTTCTTGGCTTTTCACACTTGTTCTACTTCATTGCACTTCTTTAATGATGACAACATTATGATCTTTTGTATGGGAACTAAAACTTTTGAGTATGGTGAAAACATATATAGCATTTTTACACAAATAATTATTAAGCCAATTGTTGAGGTCAAATTTTGTACACCATCTCTCACCGTCCACGTGGCATTGTAAAGCAAGGAAATCAATTCAAGAATCAAGCAACTTCCTAAAGTCATCATATGGAAGGATCACGAAACCTGCCATATTTATTCTTACAAGCAATCAAGGAAAAAATCTAGCCTACAAAGGGACTTTCCCTAATTCATCAAGGCAATCTATTTATAGAAAATCAACCAAGACCAAAGGAGGCAACTTCCAATAAGCAAATATAGCAAGATTTAAACCAAATCAGGCAATTAAAGCTACCAATCTCCATCTATAAATAGGAGGCATCCTCACATACACAGGGGACCTTAACCTCCATCAATTCTTGCCTTTACACATGAAAATTGGGCCTAAATTTTCCTAAGATATCCGGAATCATTCCGAAAACCCCGCAATTCCTTTACTTCCTGCATCTACTCCAGATTCTTGCTACTCTCTGAAATCTCTCTCTATTTTCTACAATCCCTGATTCCTCTCTTCCTATTCTCTTCGCTACGGCATTCACTGTACTCTTTAATCAATTATAGTGAAACCTCACATACCACCACCGAGGACTAGCTCTCACATTGAGAGTGAACCTCTATAAATTTCTTGTGTTCTCTACTTTATTTACTATACTTTGTTCTTATTTTGCAACTTACACTAACGATTAACTCAACGCACATTTAGTCGGCTCAACAATATAGTCGTAGGCCCTAACCCGACTCAATCTGATTTGACTGTAGATTTTAGCCTCTATAGTTTGGCACCTGCCGTAGGGCCTATGGCTGATATTACGGAAGTCAACAACATGGCAACCACTGCCGCCATGACCAAGAAAAACACTGCTCCAACTGACCTGACGAGAGGTGCAAGAACATCCCAGCAACTAGCTAACCCTCCTACTGCAGGTACAAGACCCCACCAAGTAGGTGCAGGCCAGTGACAAGAAATGAACGATCGGAGGATCACCGAGTTAATGGTGAAGAACGAGGACCTGCAGAGATGATACAATGCATCAACCATCTTCAACACTCCACTGTCATTCATCGCTACAAACTTCTTCCCGAATAGCTTCCAGCCGACTACGGCCTTCGCACCTTATAGTCCACTTCACTCGATGCCATCACTTTATTCAGTGATGAGGCCTCAAGGAACAACCTTTGCAATCAGTAACTCGATCTGGGTGACTACCCCAGGCTCAATTCCTTCAATCTCAGCCACCTCAACTGGAGTCTCGATTCCTACCTTGCCGACTTACATAGTCCCTCCAGGCATGATACTACCACAGCCACTCTACAGAGCTCCTCCGACCGAAGCATTCAACCTGCAGCAAGCCATCTCCGATGTGGTAAGTAATCAAGTAAAGACCATGGAGAAGCACATACACCAAGCAGTCGGACTCCCCGCAACCTATGAAGACCTTCTGGATGAAATGGATCAATCACCTTCACTCAAGCGATCATAGACACTGCCATGCCAGTAAAATTACGTGCACCGAACTTCTCCAAGTTTGATGGGACGACAAATCCTCAGAAGCACATCTGTCAATATCAACAAGTCATGCTCAATACCTCCATGTTGAAGGAGTCAAGAGACGTCACCATGTGTAAGCTTTTCCCACAAAGCCTCAAGGGCAACGCCATCAAATGTTCTGCCAACTCGGAGACGGTTCAGTCACTTCATTCAAGGATCTGACCAAGACTTTTTTAAACAATTACTCTATCAACATGTACACCGGAACCACTCATAAAGAGATTTTCTCCATCATTCAAGAGCCCGACGAGTCATTACAAACCTTTGTCATGCAATTCAGCAAGGTCGTTGCTGAGATACCGAATTGTAATGATGTGGTCGCTATACTTGCCTTCAAGAGGGGTTTAACACCCAACTCGAGCTTCCTCAATGAAATAAGCAACCGGAAGCCAAGGACCATTGCCGAGGCATTAGCCCGAGCTCAAGGCTTGATCGTTTTTTTTTTTTTTGGCTTCAACAGGACACCATGTGCCGAAAGGCTCAGCCTTGATCAATGCGGTTCCCATTCCGCCAGCAGGCAAAGAGTAAACAATCGACCGAGAGAAACGACTCCAAGAGGCAAGACAATCAATCGAGTCGAGATTCCAGAGGCAGACAGCACAAACCGAGAACATAGAGGCATTGTAGATGCTGGGAATCTACCGTCAAATTTTTAACAGGAGTTAGTAAAATGAATAAAACAAATAATCGATTGGGCCCTTGGAAATCATTGATGAATTCACAAAGCATTAAAGTATTGAAATAATCAAGCAAGTAAAATGAAAAGAGAATTAACAACACCAAATTAAAGAGGTTCGCCAAACTGTGTGCTACGTCCTCTGTGAGTGTGGTCCTTTCACTATCTGTAATGGCTCTCAATTACAGTAAGTTCTAGTTTCTGAGTAAATTTTTGCAGCGTAACAGTAGGCTAGAATCAGACCAAAAGTCCTCTTCTGAAGAGGGGTCTTCCTCTATTTATAGAGGAAGGACCATGGGTCTGAACCCGTAATTGATGGAGAGCGGTTTTTGCTTGTTCTTTTAGACACGTGTTATGATGTGAACTTAGCAGTTATTGGGATGAATCACAGATAATGGGCTTAGCAGTTATTGGGGATGTGACGTCATTGTCAATCATGGGCTTGTCAGTTATCTTAAAAGATCTGACATGTCATTGTTGAATGTGGGCTTGACGGTTATGAGGAGTATCCCTTGTAATTTTCGTCAAGCATGAGCGACGAACGATGATTAGAAAACAAGGCTTAGTTCTTGCGATCGCACCGTTCGTTGCATAAATTAGATTCGATGTATGTTCGATCATGTTTAAAATGATTGATTCGACGTTCGAATACGAACTATCATAATTCATGATGTAATGAATTAAAATCGTAAATTGGGTCCGACCCAATTATGTAAATATTGTAGACTGGACTCAGGAGTCCATTGTTCGTTTGATAAACAGTCGAAAGCTAACGATGTAATGGGAAGACGAAGTCTAACCCCAACAAGCATCTTTCTCTCGCCACCCAAATATGGCACGATATCAGCCCCAAGCAACTCATGATGCACCTGCAAGGTAAAGATTACGTTCGTTGGCCTAGTAAAATAATGACTTGTCCCAATCGTAGGAACATGGACTAATTTTGCAAGTTCCACAAGGACCACGGTCACTTGACCGTCGACTACAAAGCGCTATGCTACGAGATTATGGAGTTTCTAAAATAAGGCCACCTAAAAGAGTTCTTGAGCGACAAAGGACGCCAAACATATGGCGTCCCCAAAGATAGGTTTGAACGTGACAATAAAAGATCAAGCAAAACACCATTATCTCCACCAACGAAGAAGACAATCGAAGTTGTCCTCAGCTATTCGCTGTGCAGCGGCGACTCAAGTTCATCAATCTGAAAGCACATCAAGAAGGCCTCTACTCCACCACCCAGCTACCTGCCATGCGACTCCTTGATCGACCACATCATTTCATTCCACGACAAGGAAGCCACCGAGTTATGTCGACCGCACGACGATGCATTAGTCATCACGCTTATGATCGTCAATTGCCAAGTTAGAAGGATCCTTGTCGACAATGGCAGCTCCGCCGACATCTTGTTCCTTAAAGCTAATAAAGATTGCTTTGCTTGGTCGTACACAGACATGCCTGGAATCGACCCAGACGTCATTAGTCACAAGCTCAATGTGGATCCCAACCACAAGCCAGTCCGCCAAAAGCGAAGAAGTTCGGAGTTAACCAAAACCAAATCGTCAACGAAGAGGTTAGGTGGCTCCTAGAAGCAGGATTCATCCGGGAAGTACAATACCCCGATTGGCTAGTCAACGTAGTGATCGTCAAGAAAAAGAACGGCAAGTGACGAGTTTGTATCGACTTCACCAACTTGAACAAAGTGTGTCCCAAGGACAGCTTTCCCCTACCACACATCAATCGACTCATTGATGCCACTGCTGGACACAAACTGCTCTCATTGTTAACATTACATCAATGCATGATTTATTGTCTCCATCAAAAGGTGGCCGACAATAAAGCACGTCAATAAATGTTATCCTGAAGGAGATCCAACCTAATATACTACCCTAATGAATACCATCCTGCAGGATCGACCAGCCGCAACACTGGGTCGAGATACCACCTGCTTCACATATGGACCAACAATAGAGGCCGTAGGATTCTCTTTTCCATAAGAGAACCCTTCTCCCACTCAATATTTTAAAGAACTTAAGGTTTTACTTAACATGTATGAACATATTTATATGAGTAGCACTCACCTATTCTACATGACATGTTATCACCAATATGCAGTAAAACGAGCATTCATCACATAATATAGAAAAATAAAGTAACCAACCATAAACATGATAAATGACTGTAATATCATGGTTTCATTACTAGAAAAAAGAAAAATAGACTATTACAAAAAATAACCGATTGACAATTCGGCCTTCTCTTGCAATTGCTCGTCTCCGTGTATCCATCTTCAAGTCCGCCATTGGTCTCTGCATTTGTTGTTTTTCAATTTTCTCCCAATTCTAACTACAAAAGGTCAAATTTGAATTTTTGTGTGCCAGACAATAATACCCAGAATTTTCTCACTTGGAAAATTTTTAAAATTATTTTATATTTGGGTTTACCGCAAAAATTACCGTTCTTGCAATTATTTTAGCCTACATAGACCAAAACACAAATTCTGGAATTTTCCAGGTTTAATCTAAAACCTATTGTATTTTCTGGGTTTAATCCAAAACCCTATTATATTATTTTCAGTATATTAAATATTATTATCAAATAATATAAAATGTATAAATAATATTATATTATATTATCTTTATATATAAATTAATATAAATATAAATTATTATAATATATAAAAAATTTATTAATAATACTTATTATACATATTAAAATATATATAACTATATACATTATTATATATATCACAATATATATTACACACATAATATTTATTATACACGTACGCACGGTTTGAAACCGTGCGCACTTATTGGGCCTTGAGCCTCTGCCCAGGGCTCCAGGCGGGCGACATGCCCCCTGGCACGGCGTAAGCTGATGCCTCTGCTTAGTCTTGCGCAGTCTGTTGCCTTTTTAATTCCAGAATTTTAAAACCAAAAATTTTACAGAAAATTTGAAAATAAAAATTGCAATCACCTTCATTCAAACTCCATCTTCAATCTTCATCTTCGTCAAGAATTATAAAAAATTCCTATACCGTTTCTGGCATACAAAGAATCTAGAAAATTGAAAAATATCTATGAAAAAATTACGATAATGATAAATCATTCCCATAATTACAAAAAAAACCTAGATACACCATTATAAACTCTAAGGTACTATGAACGGTAAAATTAATAAATAAATATCCATAAAAATTAATTTTAACAAACATGCATTTTTATCAATGATAAGAATCAAATATAACCATACAAAATCATGTACGAAAAATCACACTAAAAATCTAGAGTGTCAACTTTCTAAAATATTATTCATATACATAAGGAGTAGGAAGAGCATAGGCAGGGACGGATGCACGTTATTGGCAGTGGGGGCAACTGGCCTCCTGAAAAATAGAAAATTTTGAGGATGAGCCTCTGTTAGTGCTCCCACAACCCCGCTAGTGCCCCCACAAGACTTATTTATTTTATTTTTTTATTAGACTAAAAGGCGCCTCTTTAGTTTTATTTTTATTTTTTTTTTTTTTTCAGTTGAAGTCTCTATCTTTCTTTTTATTATCTCCCTTTCTTCACTTCCATTCTATTTCCCTTTTTTTCTATTCCTCATCAATTTCCATTTCCATTTTTTTTCTTTTACTTCATCTTCTTTCTTGTGGTGTTCTTTTCGCAATACTTTTAGGTCATATTATTCCAATAATCGAAAACTAACGTGTTGAGGTTGTAAATTTATATTACTAAATAAAGTTCATGAATGTTTATAATTTTTGAAAATTAGTTTTAATATCTATATTTGTAACTTTAGTTATGTATTCATGATATATTTCTTATGAAATATACATAATAAAGTCAGAGAGAGTTTGTCTTCCGATGAATGAAGAAGTGTGTAATGAATGACGAAGCTATTTTTAAAAGTTTTGACAATGAGGGTATCATGTAATGATTTGAAAATACGAAAACGCTTATTTAATGAATACTTTCAAGAGGGTCAATATTTTTTTTTTATTACTAAAACATATTATTGGTAATTTACTTGATTTTTCAAATCATTTTAATGAATAAATTTTATCTTTATTTGTGCCCCCACTGGATTGAAATACTAGATCTGTCACTGATCATAGGCCTGTCTCTGATACCAATTGAAGGAAAAATTGGAGAAAATAATTTACACATCAAAAAACCTAGAATGGTGGATTTCAAAAAAAATTTAACCATACCAATAGAATCGAACAAACCCATGTTGCTATATAAAATAATTAAATTACAATAAATACATACCGGATTGCAATCATTTCTAGATGATCAAGCAAACTTTCAGATTACGAGCACCAATCACTTGACCTTCCCTGCTATGACTCTTCCACGTACGGGTGTGTGTATGCACACTTGGTAGAATTTCCGGTCACGAAGTAATACTCCTTTTCTTTATCGTTTCTTTGTTTTCAATCCTAAAAACCCTTGTTTCTATGGAGAATTCCTGATATAGAAACAAAAACACAGACAGTTAGATAATTGTTCTTCTTAGTCCAATAGACTTAGCTTAGACCTTAGTCTTAGCTTTTAGTCTCTTAGTCAAAAATTGCCCTATCAATCAAATATTTATAGCCACCAATAAATATTTAATTAATTAATTTTTGACAACTATTATCCTTAATTTAAATAAAAGACTATCCATATCCATAGATAATTATCCATTTATTTAAATTCAAATTCGTAGAGAATATCTAATCCAAGATATTATCTTGTCTGCTTTTAAATTTAAATTAAATTGCGATCTTTATCCAAAGATAACAAACTATAATTTAAATTATTATCTTCAATTTAAATTTAAATTAAATTGTGATCTTTATCTAAATATAACAAATTTAATTCAACAATTTAAATTTCAAATATTATCATCTAATCCAATATAATAATTATTTGAATTTCAAATAATTTCTAGACTTAAAAATTCTTTTACCGGTAAAATTAATTCTTCTCGAAATTATCAGAAACAACCTGAGATTGTATCATATGCCACATGAGCATAGTCCCTGAATGGAATTGCCCCTATGGCCTACACCTACACCCAAGGGAGGGGGGTGACGTTTTCTTGCTTCATCTTTCTCCATCGGGAACAATTCCGACATAGTGCCGGATAACCAGAAATCATTCCGTGACGTTTCTTGGAATTTGTGAGCTAGCAAGGGGACCCGATGGACATATAAAATCAAAGCTAAAATGATATTAGAGAAATTAATTAACCCAAATCAATTTATCCATATTTTTAAACTCCATGACTACTCCACTATAAGTGTGAAGCTGAACTCTTTGTAACTATACCGAATTACGAAAGCTCATTAATAGGGCTTTTGTCGATGACATATATTATAATGTAGAATCCCCATAGGATATTCATAATTGAAATTAAGGTTAAAATTTCGTTTTACCTTCTCAATCATTTTTTCATTAAAGTTTCTGCTATTTCATCTTGATCAAACCATATTTATGAAATCCTCCATAAATAGAAACTCATTTGGTAAACAAATTACAAAACGATCAAGATCTTTTATTGTTTTATCAAATCCCGACTGACACTTTAAGAGAATATCATTTACTCTTGTAAAAAGATATGGATTCTATATCTATAAATAACGTTTTCATCCTCTACGCAACGCATCTCCAACTTATCGAGTAAAAGTTGCCATTACTTTAGCACCTAATCATTTGATAAATCGAAAGATACATCACACAGATATGCAATCATTTATCTACTCAAGATTAAGATTTCCACAATTATATCCGTCAAAGTAAATTGATTTATCTTAAACGGAATTATTTTATAAATCAATATCACTTTAGGTCCAGTCCAATATATATGATAAACCCCTCATATATATCAATGTTTCTACTTGGAAAGCCTCATTCCAATAGCCAAGACAAATTATCCTAGAAGAATGGAAGTAGACAACATTACAGTCTTACCGAAGTCAAAGTGCCCACCTTTACTTCATGGCTACGGATTCTCAATTTAGATTATCACTTTAATATTATATCTTTCTGCATACTTTCTTATGCATAATTTTAAAGTTATTATATCGATAATCTTGGTGTTATTTGCTTGTAATAAATCTATACTGATGAAAGTATCTAGGACAACCTATATGTAAAATAAATAAATAACATTTATTAATAGATAAATGTCAAATCCATGAACAATTTTTCGCTTTAGAGACAACATATATAAAACATGTTATTTTCTACTTTTTTGTGTCAAATATAGCATTGAAATTAGTATTTGCATGGGAGATGGTCCAACTAAACCAAATCTCTTATGCCAATTTATTGAGACAAATCCTACTTTGTTGTTTGACAAATAGTTTGTAGACAGACTTTCTAGACAAACTTTCTAACCCAAAAAACAAAAAAAAACAAAAAAAACAAAAAAACAAAAAAAAAGAGAGAAATCTTCGTTGATTCAGAAGTACACTCTCAAGCTCAAGAACCTTTTTCTGTAATGATTCAACATCTCTCTTGATATACACACTAATTTTCTCTGAATTAAAAAAAAGCCTGTATATTCCCAATTAAACTGTTTTTCAATACAATTTTAATTATATTGATAGACTTTGCTCCGTTTCCCACGTGACTCCTAAAAATATAATTTTACCCACCACCCCCCGCAGAAAATAAACAAAAACAAAAAAAAAAAAACAAAAAACAGCAACAACAACAAAGAAACAAAACGAAAAAACAAAACAAAACAAAACAAATTCAAGAAACAAATATGCAATTAATAACTTCTACTAACCCAAACAAAAACGTTCTGGGAGGTAGGGTTTTATTAGGTCATTTTTTAACAGTAAGCAAGTATTGTTTCTGTTTCTTTAGTTTCTATATCCTATTGGGTCAAATTTAACTTTTAATTTCATTTTGTGAATAACAGAATGTGAGAAATGGGTTTTTGTGAAGACTCGAAAACCATGTCATGATAATAAGACATGTACTAAAAAATGCAAGAAAATCTTGCCATTATCAGTCGAGGGCATCTACGTAAAAGCTCCTAATGCACGCACGGGTTTCTGCAAATGTCGTGAACTTTAGGAGGCATACAGTATGCAATAATCATTAGGAATAAGATTTTTGAGAAGAAGGTAATATGTTTTCTAAGAATGTTATGTATTGTGTTTGGTTGCATATATGAATCTTCTTTCATATTCTCACTTGTGTTGGGTAAATTTTTTTTTAATGGTAATGTAATTTTTTTTTCTTATAATATTAAAAATTGAGTGGTTTAAGATTAAGTATATCATATTATTAGTTTGGGAAGTTATCATCTGTACACCTTTTATTGTTTTTCAAATATTAAAAAATCAGATGAAAACCCTCCTCTTGTTTGGGAGGATTTGGCGGCTTGGGCAAAGTTGGGCGGCGGTTGGGTTAAGTTGGGCGTAGAAGGCCGGAGATGGTGATGGACAGAAATTTAAATTTATTTTAATATGTTTTCACATCGTATTGAGATTCTCAGACATAAATATTACTATGGTCGATGGGTTATAGATGATGTCATTTTAGGGTAAATTGAATCCCATGGTATTGAGTTTGCTGAGAAATTAAAATTTTTATTTCTTGTATCAAACAAGGGAATGTGAAAAGATTCTTACTCTCAGTCAAAAATTAACTGTACACGGAACACCCACTAAACATATTGTTTTTTGTGCAATACTGTTTTTTATGACTTCACTAAAAGATTGTATAGCAATTTGGTAAATAATTATTTACAGTTATTTAACTAAGAGAGTGGAGTATATGTATACTATCCTGCATTCATGAACGGTTATAGTTCATTTTAACTAAGAGTAAAATGTGGTTATTATCGGTACAAAAATAATGCAAGTTTAACATTAACCTAGCTAGAGCAATCTACGGGCAGAGAGAGAATAATGTTCAGGTGAGACTCTGTCTTTCTAATTTTTGGTTTCATGTGTCAAGCCAAGCAGATTTACTCCGTTTGATCTTGTCGACCCGATTTGGTCGACCATACAACCCATATAAGATCGAGGATAATAAGAAAAAACTAGCGAGTTTCCAAACCAGTACTGAAACTGGAAGTAATATCATTGTGGTATGATTTTAACAAGGGAGATTGTATCGAGACGCTTTCGCAAAACAGGTTGTCAAATTTCGAAAAACAACTTTTAAAATCGGGTATTGGTTGCAATTTTAACTGATAAGTTTTGGCCCCATATTACAGTAAACCTAAAAAACTCCAAATCCACAGGATTACTTTTTCAAAAGAAATACATTAACAGACTCAATTCCCCATCTCCTGATGCATCAATTAAAAGAAACGTCATGAAACTTCCAAGGGAGGGAATATTGAACTGGAAATTTCACCACCTTCACTGTTGCCTACTCAAAAAACAAAACCACCAGCATTTAGCCGACAAGATCACCAAACCAGACTTGGAAAATCACTACGTTTCCAAGATAAAACACGTAGAAGCGAATGAAACATGCAGGAAAAAATAAATAAATAAATAAAAACTTTAATCATGCAAATGACAGACATTTTCTACAAAGTAAAAAAATATAATTATAAATAATAATAATAAATAAAGGTCATTACCTACAACTGTTTCTTCAAGCACTAATTAGCTTTGCTCGAATTGAGTCAAGATCTGAGACGTCCCTGATACTGCCCAAGACCAAACAAACACGAAATGACAATAGGCCACAATTATCTTAAAAAATAAATAAATAATAGTAATAATTAAAATTTTTTTCTTTTTTTTTATGATAGATTACAAAAATTACGTAGAAATTATCCCCTCTGGTGCACTCAGTTTTGTTTAATATTTCTTGTTCTTGTTAAGAATGATTTGTTTGATTATCAATAGGCTTCAGAAAATAATGAGAATTCTTGTCTAATCTGAAGCTGGTTTTAGGTGATTCCTCGAAGTTGTGCTGCTGTTGTAGTTGAGAATCAGACTGGTTTTGTTTTAGTAAAAGAGCTTTCTTTTTGGAAATGTGCAGTTTTTCTCCTCAAATCTCTTTATACTCTCTCCAAAAAATTTCCTGTAGCAACTAAAAATGCAGAAATTGGTACCGTGTTGAAAACGTTTTTCACATTTTCCACTAGAGTTGTTTTCGGAAATGATTCCAAAATAGCACTTTTTTTGCACCAACTCAAAAATCCCTTTCAGACAACTAGCATTCACCACTATACTAAACCTCTTTTAAAGAAAAAACCACAGTTTTGGACAAAATGTAGGAATAATTTGTCAAAGAGTTATTTAGTCATTCTTTGTTCCTATAGGGAAATATATAGGTCAAATTTGAATAAGAACTACTAGTACATGTTCAAATTAAATTACCAAATAATAAATGTAAATGCTTAGCTTTTGAACTGCTAAAACTAAACCATTCTCTTATTTGCATCAAAGGAATATAGAAATTTGAACCTATCCTGAACTTATATTTTAACTTTGGACTTGACCTGATAAATTAGTTACTACTACATGAAGATTAACTCCTAATCGCTTAATTGAATAAATCATATTAAATCATTAGAAGAGACTACGTTATTCAGATAGCTCAATCTACTTTTATAATATTACTCTCATCTAAAATAATTTTATCACACCAATAATTTGTGTACAAATAGATCCTCTAAACACAATTATACGCACAATAACCCGCAGAAGAACAAAAATAACTCACTTGTACATAATATCTCCACTAGTAGCCAGCTTCCTGTATATCCAATCTGGAACAAGCCTTTCTAATAGATCAATCTGTTCTTCAACTTCTCCTGCGAAGAAGATAAGACATTTGTGCTAAATGCCAGAAATGTGAAACGAAATCATAATTCGCATTTTAGTTAACGCTATACTTACTTTTGTCAACAATATCAAAACTGTTCATAATTATCTTGTGCACAAGCTCTTCCTTTGTGATGGGGGAGCAGTTGGCAGACTTAAATATCGAACGAATCAAAGCAACCATGTCAACCAGGGAAGACGAGTTTTGTTGAATTTCACCTGTTTGACTCTTGTTGCAAACCTCGGAAAGGTAACCAAGGCCTTCTTCTAACTGAAATAAAAAATGGAAATACTGTCTCAGAGAATATTGGAATCACTACAATAGATACAAAAGGATATACATCTCAGCACGATCAAAGTATAATGCATACAGAAGGAAAACTCAGACATGTATGTACAGCTTATAGAAGAAAACTTAAGGTGCCAAAGAAACCTTACCACTGAACTTGCAAGTTATCTTGCAAAGGGGAGTGCAAATAGAATAGTATTCTAAAACGCATCAGAACAACTGAAAATTATTTCTGTATCTTTTTATGCCGTTAAAACTGAAACCAATATTTGGAGGAAAAGAAAGAATATATCTTTTAGTTATAACAAATTATTATGATGAATCAAGTACAAAGGAAAGAGGATAAGGAGTCCCCAAAAAACAAAAAAGTAAAGTTTCTAGTTATATCATATATATTCCAGACATTGCAAAAGATTAATAATATGGTTTCTACACATTCTCCTATCTTTTGTTACCAAGGCCAAGGGAAACCTTTTGTTTTTATTTTCTTTTTCCTTTTTCCCGATATGCCAAGAGAGCCAGTCGAAAATCATAAGGAACATAAAACAGCCCAAAAATTCAGTCCACGATTTAATGATGTGCACCGAATAGATGTCGAAATCTGAGAAAAGATGGCAATTAACCTCATAATATTTCCTTTCAAAGAGTTTTCCCCGTGTAAAGGTTGAAAAATACTAATACTACTCATTAACTGAGTATCTTGGCTCTGATCCAATAAATCCGACATCCTAAGTGGTAAACAACAAATCGTTCATAAAAATAGCAATAGGGTAAGTTAAATGATTACAGTTGGAAAAATAATGTAACGTACCCACATCAGATTTCAGGGTTGCACAATTCTTCAGTTTGTTTTAGAGTAAGTATAACTTTTTTTTTCCCGTTTAAATAGCCAAGAAACATAACTTGCTATCACAAAACCATGGATTACTATGTCCAGATGAGGACCTTATGTACAAGAGAGAACATCAATTATCAGCATTCTCTAGCCATCAAAAGTTAAAATTCTTCAAGAAAATCTGGCCCCTAGAAGCACATACTTCCTCCGATAGTGAGCCAAACAGTAGTCATTTTAAATCGACAAACTTGACATTTTAACTCAATACCAAATTCAAATCTGAAAGAAAGCAGCTTGTAGCAAAGTAGCTGAAATAGGTAATAAAGATGAAGATACATGCCGTATACACATCTACTAATAGGGTCAATGCAAAAGAAAAGGGCATACCTCTCGTGATGGTGATGACAAACCACAGATATTTCCATTCTTGGAAAATCCTTCAGAAATTTGAGAGATGTGCTCGCATACAACTTCATTGCATTTCGACTTGTCAACTCTAGAATCCAATGCACTTTCATCATCACCTTCCAAGTGAAAAAAGTTGAGAGCTCTTTTTGCAGGCTTACAACATGGAGTAGGCCCCTGGCTGGTAATCATCTTGTCTGATACATCACAACTGGAAACTGATCTCTTTGGTACCGACTGTAAAGGTGTCTCTATTGTTAAACTTTCAGTAGATGATGTAAGCTTGAAAACAGGGCTTTCGACTGTTCTACCAAGAGAGCACTGAGGATTTGGTTGTAATAGCGGATCCATAGAGATGGACTTAGCACATGTACCAGGTGAATTATTTTGCATCGCATTCTTGGTAGAGTCATGGCTAATGACGCAATTAGACACAGAAATTGGATCAACAAATTTTTTTTGCTGCTCATTTTTATCATCTTGCTTATCTACAGTATCGATGGGAGGTACAACCACAGATGCCAAAACCTGAGTCTTTTCTGTTTCAGCAACAACAGCATTCTGAGAGAAATGTCTGCTAAAATGTGGGTTGAATTTTTCTGTGAAAAGCTCTGTTTGAGTAGGCGTTTGCTGAGATTCTACACAACAATCAACAGACAATTCATCTGGAACGGTAATCTCACTTCTTCGGGTGAAAGGCTCCGGCAATATAGCCTCTGGAACATCACTAGCCTTGTCCACAGCATAAACACAAATAATTATTTTTTTTCACCATACAATGTCACAGTGACTTATCAAAAATTATTTACACGAATAAACACAAATAATTATTCTACACAAATAATTATCAAAAATGTCACAGTGACTTCTAGAAATAAATATTTACCAAACTAATTAAACGCAAAATAAATACAAGCAAAATCCAAAAAAAACATTGAATTCTAGAAAATTAGACATGTCTTAAAAATTTATTACCCCACAGTGAAAATTAGACATGTCTTTAAAATTTAATACCCCACGGTAATATTGTCTCATAGTCGCATATGTTAAAGTATCCTTCCCTCTGCAGTTGACAATTTCTTGCTTCCAAAAAAACCAGGCAAACAACTAAAATAACAATAAATTATAACTTTTGAAATCTGCAGGAGGCCCACCGAACCACTTTATGACCTTGTCATTCTCATCCTAGACACTGGGGTTATCCTACAGTCCTCAATTTGGTGGAAACCTTTCTAAGTAATGTTTAGACAATAGATTTGCAGATTCAGATCAGAAAGAGTAACAAAGCAGTCATTGTAAAGACAACAATACCTCTGTATGTGTGGTAAAGAAGTTATAAAGCCTCGAGAAAAAAACTTGGCTTAGAGCTATAGAATCAGATACTTGAGAATGACCCTCCACAACTTCAAATAACAAGGTGATCTTCATATCGGGCTTCATGCAAAGGGTTCTCTTGTCATGTATGAGAATCGTTTCTATTTGTAAGGCTTCAGGAAGTATGTATTTCATCTGTGCAAGATGCCTGTATGAAAATTTTCTGGACAAGAAGAGCAATTCAATATGTAATATACACTCTATTAGAAAATTATCAAAACCTCAAACTTATCATTGTCTAGTTAGAGCTCGCTATACTTGGACAAAAAGGCAAACTGGTGACAGTTGCCATTTTATTTTTTTTAGGATAAAAATATTAGTAGACAAAAGCAAACTATGTAAAGGGAAAAGAAGAACAAGTCATACTGTAGACCATACATTTTAAAATGCAAGTGAAATTGGTAAGGTATCATCTGCATTGGTCATTAATACATCTATTGCAGGACTTAATAGTGCAAGGTCGTCTCTCTAGCTACCCAGCATCTTTGTTACTCCATGTAAATTCCATCCCAAAAAACACAAGTTGACATGATCATACTACTGGACATCGTAAGCAAATGAGCTTGATGTCTGTTAACTTATGCAGCGTAATCTCAAGATCTTTTTTCTCACCATATTTCTAATATTTTCTAGCCAAATATGCCTGCCATCAATTGGGCAACTCAGGATGATATATCTGTTTATTAAGCTGATATGACATCTCTCGCTAAGGAAGCTTAAAATTTGACTCAAAAGCAGGCCTTCGCTCATACTCCACACATCATATCCAAACACACTTGCGTCAAGAAGACACATTTGCCAGAGTAGCATAACTTCTCAAGTTTTATAACAAATCTTAGTAAATACCAAGGAAAGGTGGCAGACATAGCATATGAATTTAATGAGAAAAGCAAATCAATTATTCCAAGAGTGACTAGAATAGTGTCTGCAAATAATGATTATATGCGGCCATCATGATAAGTTAGGTTATATTAAATGCAAGCAATTATCAACTCATGACCGTATGTTGCACCAGAAGGCCATGAATCACACGTGAAATAGCTAATTATATAACATTACCAAACTTAAGTTATAATTTACTAAAAAAAAAAAAAAGAGTAATGCTTCAAAATTATGTTAAAATAAAAAAATCATATGTCTTTAGTTGAGCAAACAAAAGAGAGATGTCGTAATAATTATTCTCTACCTTCCAGTAATTCATATTATCAGTCAACAATTCTTAAAGGGATTACATTGGCCATTTGTAGCATTTGAGCTTAAAAGCTAGTATCTTGCACAGCAACAAACATGTCTTATGTTGCTAACCTATACTCTCCAAAAATAATCTATATCGAAGAATACTATTAAAGAAAGTAACAAAAAATATGGTTAATAAGACACCTAGACTTTTCAAGGATAATCAATTTGTCCAAATTATTAATATTAAAGCATGAAACAAGTTACCTTTGCATCAAAACCCCTATTTGAGTAGAAATATTTCCAAAAGTAGGCGATCTTTTGTACAGGCTAAGCAGCCTCAACGAACAACTCAAACGATCAAAGAACTCTACTAGGGTCCTATATCTGAAAGCCAAAAAAAAAAATGTCAAATATCACAATCAACCTTTTCGGAACTGAAATTATACGTGTAAAGTTACCCACTTGTCAGGAAGTTTAACTTGCCCCTCATGAAACTTGCTGTGTAAACCCTCATTTATCTTCTCCGGAGTCTGACATGCAATATTGGGCTCCATATTTTTGCTATCAACTACTCCTGACCTCTTTGTCAGTGCAGGTGAGAGAGTAGTTGATTTCTTCTCACCCTCATGAAGCATCTTTTTGCACTTGAAATCCAACACACTCTGTTTCGTTGCCCCGTCGTGTGTCTTTTGTTCCATTGTTACAACACTAGTAGGGAAAAAACGGATAGATGTATGTATATAAATATAACCTGAAAGCCAAACTGTTCCCTTGTCAAAAACCAATAATCACTATTTTGTTGGGTAAGTTACACTGAACTACTGCACCCTTGAGTTTTTCGTCTAGGCAAGTTGGGCGCCAAACTTTCAATTTTGGCGTTTACGACCCTAAAATTTTACAATATTTGGCAATGTACAACCACTAAAAAAAGTTAAGGATCCAACTTGCCAATGAACAAAAAGTTTCAGGTGTATTTTGTGCAAATTATCATGGGGAATTCCGTTGATTAATTGAAATGTGTTAGCTATTCAACCATGATTGAAACGTATTATCAAATTTAAACTGTGTTTGGTAGGTCCACTCCAACCAAACTTTTCCAAAAAAAATTTCAAAAACTTTTTGTCTTTTTCTTCAAAACTAAACCAATTTCACTATTCGCATTTTTAAATATCTTTTAAAAACTCAAAGTTTATAAGTTCATAACTTTCTTATTTCAAGTCCAAATGAGCTGATTTCTCTTTAAATTGCATTGAACAACGAGAAGAACGAAACAAGATTCATACTGCCATTTGTTCCGGAAAACATTTCAATTCCTACATTTTTTACTCCAAACAATTCATTTTCAACCAAACGCACAATTCAAAACAACCACTCAACTCCAATCAACATATCTCCAAAACTTCAACTCAAGTGGACACCAAATGGGGGCTTAGGTTCTTGTTGTCATATTTAAATTCAATAAGTTCATAGTGCACCAGTTCAAAACAAAAAAAAACAAAAACAAAAAAACCCCATTTTCCTAAATATAAATTATTGAAGAAAACAGTTGGTACAATACAGGTAGAAAAAAGAAAAGGAGAGTCAAAAAAATTGTTGGGCAATTAGATAGCAGCAAAAAGATACACCGGAGCAAGTAACAAATACGAGTTCATCTCGTATTTTCCGCAGATTCTTCCCAATAAATTCAATAATCTACCAAAATTTATAGCATTTTTTATAAATTCAAGGGAGAGAGATTTCGAAACAAAAGAACGAAATAGAACATGACACGAATCGCTTGTAAACAGAACCGACGAAGAAAACTGGTTAGAGTAAGATACCCTTACCTGGTTTAAAGACGAAGAATTTTGTAGAATCTGGAGAGATAACAAAACAATGCTTGGTTTCTTTTCTGGTGGGAGGGGGAGGGGGGATTTCGCTATTCAGATTTCAGAGGGTTTCTGTCGTTTTATTTCTGTATATATTCCAGGGTGGAGGGAAAGCTGCACTTGACTACCTTTGAAATTGGAGTTTCATGGTTCTGGTTTATTGAAAGACGAAATTGCACTGTTTTTGAAAAAATAAAAATATAAAAAAATAAATAAATAAAAGGCCCGTTTAGGGAAGGTTGTTGTTAAATCATTAAGGAGGTGTTTGGTGTATAAGTTTGAATTGAAATATTTTAGTTTTAATAGTAAATTTTTTTGAATTTTCACAAAAAACAAAAAAAAATTTGGGAAAAGATAACTTTTTGAAAAAAAAAACAAAAACTGAGTTAGAAATATTTTAATTTAAGTGATATAACCAAACAAGCCCTAAAGAACTTATAACATATTAAAGGTATTTGGTAAATCCTGTTTTTATTTAGCAGATTTTAAAAACTATTGTAGTATAACAGAATTTGAAAAGTAGATCAGATTACTTCTATATAGCTGTTTATGCTGCCTTTTTCCAAATTTATTAAACTATCCTTAACAATAAAATAATAGATCCAATATACCCATTTTATTTGTCTACATACTAAACAATTAAACTATTTATTTAAGATTAAGATATCATTTTCCTCTTAAAAATAATTTCAAATTGTAAAATTGTAACTTATACCTTTTATTTTGTTTTTTTTTTTTAACAAAAAAAAAAGAAAATTATTATAATTTATACTCAATTTTTATATCAATGTATAATTTATCGTCTTCAATAAATCTAATTTTTTTTATACATTTTTTATTATAAGATAAAAATTATATATTCTATAATTTGGTGTGAAATTTTAACAAGTTAGACAATAAATATGTATACTATAGTATTTATTAGACGAAAATATAGTATGTATTTTTTTAGTCATTATAATATGTATAGCAACTTTATTTATAGTTTATCAAGCACCTATAATTCTGCTTCTGGTATTCACAGTAACTTTGAAAAAAAAATTTTAACCAAACACATACATGCTTCTAGCCACAGTAATTTTAGACTCACAACACAAGTACAATAAAAAAAGTGTCCACAGCACAACATTGTCAAATTGGCCCAAAAAGGATTAAATTTCATGCTCGTTATTTTTTTTTTTTTTTTTTTTTTTTTTTGAGATATGTGGATAAATAGTCTATCTTTAAGAAGTTTTTAGATAAATTTCGCTTTTATCCTCCAAATTTAAGACTTTATCACAAAACGCCCCTATGTTTTAAGTTGTAACATCTTTCCCGTTAAATTTTGAAACGTTTGCAAATTTTCTCCTTTTGTTATTTTTTAATTGAAATAGAGGAAAATTTTCACATTTGCCCTCAAAACTTTGGACCATGCCATGGATGGCCCCCTAAACAATGAAAAGGAATATTTGTCAAAATGACAACCTCAAAAAGTAAAATTAGCAAGATAACTTTCTTTCATTTTAATATAGGAACAACCATCTAAAAACCCGATCATTCCTGGTTATTTCAAAATCATTTTGCTAATAATTATTTTGAAATTTCATGTGTCGATATATAAAATCAAGACTGAATTTAAACGATATAAAATTGATAATTTAACCCAAATAACAAAGATTTCATAGCATAGCTAAATCATTAAAGAATTAACTAGTCTTTTTTATCAGTAAAAAGAAAGTCTTATTTGTTTAACAAATCCAAAAATAATAATTTTTTAAGAAAAATTTACGCTCTTTATTTATTATTATTATTATTATTTTATTATGAAACATAGTACAACATCATATTCTAAGTTTTTTTTCCCCAATTTTATGTTATGAATTTTTCCCCAAGATCTTGTTTGTGGAAATATTGTTTTATGGTATACGTTGTTTAATTCTTTATGTCAATCCTATGAAAATTGATGTTTTTGATATTAGTATATTTTTACCCTCTATTTAGATGACATATCTAATTTTCGGAAATTGAAAATTTTTTGTAAAAAGTTATTTGTCATAGTTTTTACCATCATTCTCCTAATTTGAAAAATAAAACATATCTTAATTTCAAACTTATTTTGTACAGTATCCTTTTGGAAAAATAAAATAAATATTTTTGAAATCTTCTCACAATGCATTATTCTCAACACCATTTTTTCTCATTTCAAATAACTTTTTGTTTTCAAAAAGAAAATTTTTTATACATCCAAACACCATATTATTCTCAAGTAAAAAGACTTTCTCATCTAAAACAAGAAATATTTTTCTTTTCAAAAATTGACACGTAATCCAAACAGAGCCTTAGATTCCGAGTAAATGATGAATTCTTGTATCATCATATTTGTTTGATTATTTTTTGAAAAATAATTATACAAAAATTCCATTTTTAGAGTTCCGTTTTAAAATATGTTCTTTTTTTTTAACAATATTATGTATATATCTATTTTTAAAAAATAAATGCTTGTAGTACTTATTTTGTCATTTTACTGTAGTTGACATCGTTTTATTTTTATACATATTCTTTTATTTTATTTTTATTGTTTTTTTTTTAATTTTAATGATGAATATTTTTTATTGATAAATATGAATTACCTTTAATAAACCCAAATTAGTCATAAACGTCACAATAATTATAATAAATATAAAATATTTACTATAAAGATGATGGTTCAACCAAATAATAAACACAGCATAAAATATTAACGTAAATATTGATGAACTTAAATTATTCTTGAAAAAAAAAAACCCAATGAATATTTTATGAAAAAACTTATTTATTTATTTTATGTAATCCATTACAAATCAAATGGTTGTTATTTTTGCCTCAACCAACAAAATTGAAGAATAACACAGCAAACGATATCGAATTCTTTACGAAAAAAGCCTATTATTTATATAAACTAGTTAAAATAAGATCGAACATATATTTATGATAAAGACTGGTTTATTATACGACTTTATCATACGAAAATGTTTTTTGAGATGTTCATTTTTCTTTATTTAGCTTATTCTCATTAATATGAAATCTGATTGTGAGAAAACATTCTCTTTTTGGTTCATTATGAAGATTTACACATTCTTAACAATAAATAAAAAAATTCATATTTTTATAAATGTCTTAGATTCCATTTTTTTGTTTCCTTTTTTGTAATTTCTTTATTGGTTAATTCTTCATTATTTATGAAGAGCAAAATTGTAATTGTAATTACTCTTTTAGATATTTATGTAAATAAATAGAAAAATAGACATATTTCAAATTTACATCTCCAGTTTGGATACCTATGTAAATAACTCTTTTGCTTTTGGAATTTTTTGCTGCAAATTTGTTGGTAATCTAATTTTTTTTAATGAATGATGATATTAATTTGATGGATTATGTTCGTTATTCTACCATATTATTCTCGAGCGGTTGAATATTTTAGTAGATTATTAAAAGTAATCTATCAGAATACTCTTTGATGATCGAAACTTAAGACGACCAATCATTTTGTGTTGGAAATAAATAAACGAATAATCTACTAGAATACTATTCGGAGATCAATGTAGGAGACGGTCAACCATTTTGAGTAAGAAACGAAAAATATTCTGGTAGATTATTGAAGACGGTTGGTGACCTATGTTAGATTGCCACTGCTAATCTACTAGATTACTTTTTTGACAAGTTGAGGGTAATTTCAACATAATATGTTATGTTAACTTTTGACTTATCTAATTGGAGATCAAAAAATTGAAGCCACTATAATTGGGACAATAATCTAGAATAATAATCTAGAGGTGTCTTTTTTGGGACACTTCCCTTACTAATGAGACTGTTTCCAAACCCTTTTTTAGGCCTGGGTGTTGCCCAAGTCTTTAAGAATATGTTGAAAATCTACATATATGGCTTTAAAGAAACTGTATTAGACAAATTAACTACACCAGTATAAACTTTGGAATGATCTTAAAAAATAAACAAATAAATATATGAACATGAACTAGCCAAGTATGTCCTCTTTAGCAAAAACAAACGAAACAAAAAACAAGGGAACTAGGCAAGCATGTCACTCTTTAGCGGGGAGAGAGAGAAAGAGAGGGGGGGATAGCACATCACATGTTTGTAACTAACAAAGATAATATTATTTTTTCTATTTAAAAAATAAAAACATTCCCCACCCAAATACATACACATACAAACGACTAGCGTTAAGGTTACTGGAAAAAAAGACGGGGAAAAAAAAAAAAAAAAAAAAGGAGGTTTGCGTTATGCAAGGACGTAAAAGTGCTCGGTGTAATGCAAACATTGTGAATCTATTATTTCAACAATTTTTTTTTTTAATGTTTCTAACATATAGTTGGCGAGCGGAATAAACAAGCAAAGCAAAAAGCAAAAATATAATAAAATTTTACATGACAGGATGTGACGTGTGACTGGAGTCAAGACTTATACCATCACATGACGGCCTAAGAGAAGGGATTAATGCACTTTTGAAAGTGCATTCGTCCCTTTATAGAGATTAGATGACTGAACCATCATGTGGCTTTCCCAGGAGGATGGACGAAGCATGTGATGTGTGACTAGCCTCTAGGACCGCCATGTAACGACCCAAGAGGAAGAACAAATGCATTGTAAAAAGTGTTGTCCTTTTAAATGTAGAGTATGGATAAATATAGATTATTATTACGTGGTTTTAATATCTATTTGACTTTTTTTTAAAATGTTCTTTTCCCTTTTTTTTTTTTTCCTTTTTCTTTTTATAAAAAAAAGTAAGATGGGTCCCTATGATGTGCTATTATGGAGTTTCATTTTTTTTTTTTCATTTTTTTAATAACTATAAATTGCAGTAATTTATGTTCTCATGCTTTATTATTATTATTATTTGGAGGTCATTCCCTACGAAGTAATGGAGTTAGAAATTAGTTTTAGTCGAGACACAAAGTTATAAACCACAAAATTATATGTATAAGATAGGAATGATGTCAATTATAATAAAATGACAAAATATATATTACAGACATTTGCTTATTTAAAAATAGACATTTATGTAATATTGTTAAAAAAAGCGGACATATTTTAAAACGAGGCACTAAAAATGGACTTTTTGTGTGTAATTCATGTTGCATCTCCATCACTCGGGATTCACCTTGCCGGTAGGCGGCATGGGAAGACGACGAGGAGTTGCTAGAGATGGCAGAGAGGTCGCTGGGCTTTTGATTCTTGGGATGGTTAAACAAAATGAGAGGTCGATGGCGACGTGGGCATGGGGAGGCCGAGGGGTGTGGCAAGAAGCGGAGGTTGTGAGATTCCAACAGCAGAGAGGCAAAGGCTCGGATACGGGTGAGGTCGAACAGCGGCGATTGCTTGTTGTGGTCTTGTAACAACCCGACTTTTCAGACCGTTAACTAACTTACTTATTCTTAGTTGATATAGTCTTAATACTTGTTTATATTTTATTTCAAAAATATAAAACTTTTTTTTTCTTTTTAAAAACAAATCATACTTGTACTTGAACAGTTTAATAAAATAAAATTTTAACTGAGGAAATTGAAATTTCTAAATAATAGATATCACATTCAAATTCGTACTTAGATAATATTTAAAAAGCTAAACGAAAGACCTTAAAGTCTTTAAGTACTCCTACTAGTTTAGTAGTACCGAAATATTGAAAACATAGTTTTAAAGATAATCATTACAAAATAATTTTAGAAGTCTAAATGTGGAAATTAAATTCGTGGTGGTATCTCACTCCCTTCTTTCATCACCTTCACACAACTTCGCCAGTCAGAAAACATTTAAGTGGTGGGTTGTTTACCCGCGTTACTCATAGCACGAACACACACATATGAGCTTTCGCTCAGCAAGCACGAACAATATCTCACAAAATATGTTCATAGATCATATCATCACACGTCACAATATGAATGTTCAAAATGCATGTTATCTAAATGTGTTCAATTATGCTTTATTATATATATATATATATATATTGTCTTACTTAAGGGCCCATTTATCGTACCCATATGCGCACAACCAATGAGGAGTTAGGGGAGCGACCCTCCAACAACCTCTAAGGTTATAATTTATAACTTTAGTTCTTCTCATGTCCTCTCACTAATTAGAGGTTGGTACGACACTTAATCATATTTTTCGTTAGCATCATTCTTATTAATTGTGACAATATGTAGATTTACATGTCACGATGCATCTATCCATATGATATAAATATCTATGAAGCATATCGATCATATTAGTGCAAGAGTATGCACCACAAATGCTTAATTAGAGTAATACATATAACTCATATACTCATCACATTATCAAAGCAAATCATAGCAAACATAAAACGTCAACAAAGAAAAATATTTTGTTCCATGCTGTAGGTGAGGTTTTGTACTTACTTGTCTTATGTACTTAAACTTAGGAAATTGTAACTCATACTACGTAAGTTCGGGGAATTATCCTGATTTAATAATACTTCGTCATTAGAATGAATCATGATTATATATATATATATATATATATTATAAATTAAGGTGAACTTAATTTACTTGTATCATAACTAACCTTAATAATTAATCCCAATTAATTATTAAGTGTAAAAAAAAAAATTCTATTAATTATCATTTATTTAATTATATTTAATTGATTAATTAATAAATTAATTAAATAACTAATTAACTAATTAGATAATCCTTAATTATTACTTTATTGGGAAATGATAAATCAATTACATAATTTTTATTGACTAATTAGTAATTATATCCTCAATAATTAATTATGTTCTTTAAATATTCTTTCTTATTTATTAATTAATAATTAATAATTATGTTAGTTATTAATGAATAATTAATATCTAATTAATCATCCATTATTATATTAATAATCATATTAATAATTAATGATTAATTAATCTCTAATTAATCATGCATTTTAATTATGTAATACTCAACATAATAATCTTGCTTACACAATTAATAATCACTTATTAGCTCTTATAATTAATTAATTAATTAAATTAATTACTTTATTAATTACTAATTAATTTTCTTAGCATAATTACATTTTGTTATATATTTATTAGTTTATTTATTTATTTCTTAATTAATTAATCAATCTATATTACCTTGGAGACAAGGATTCACCTAAGTGTATACCCTTAAGTGAGTTGTCTTCCATCTAGTATTTGACTTGTAAGGCTCAATCAAATTAGTTATGATCATTTAGTCGGGTTAAGGTAGTCACTTGGTGTATGTCTAGTAATCCTCTAGTTTACTATGTATTCGTCCATCTAAAAACTTATGATTCAACTTTATAAAGTTAGGGTTTTCATATTATTTGATCATAAAACTTAATATCAACTCATTTCATCGATATTTATGTCCATATGTTATGACTTACCCTTATGTCACATTTTTAATGTTTAATCATTTTATCGGTGTGAGATTTTGATTTGTATAATTTATTTAAATTTGTGTATAACTCTGTTTTGGACACTTGATAACTCGTTGGAAAGCTTAAAGTATCTAGTTTCTGTCCTTATAATTTATGTTCCAAAATCTTAGGGATTTTAAACCTTAGTATGGGTGTTTTCCTTAGTGTCCCATAGTAAAATCTCAGTTTACCAAATTTCAATCTAATATTGTGTAATTTATTAAAACTTATGTATTTATCCGTTGTAAATGTATGATATCTCATTTCAAATCGTAAGATGTCTACTTTACAACCATAAAGTTATTTTCTTAAGTGTTAAAGTTTGACATGCCGTATAACGAGGTTTTGTTACTGTTGGTTTCACGTATGTACCATATGCCCATATTTGTAGTTAAACTTAGAAAAATCATAACAATTCACTTATAAGTCTAAATAAGCAAAAGATATGTTTATAATGTATAGTTTATGCACCAAAAATAGTTTTATAAAACAAGTATGGTTTACTAATCTAAAACATACAAAACCCATGGCTGGTACATGGTTCCAGCAAAACATTTCAGTTCGTAGTCTTAATTTGTAAAATTCACCAAAACTTGCATATTTATCCATTTGAAGCATAAGATACCTAATTGGAAAGCTTAATGAATCTACCATAGAGTGCTTCATAGAATGCCATCCCGATAGTCACCTAATAACTGTTTTTGTAGGAGAATTCAATCAACGGTAGTTTCTTATTTCATGCACCTTTAAAGTCCATAATGCAAGCATGAAGCATATCCTCTAAGGTTTAAATGGTTCACTCAGATTGACCATCCGTTTAAGGGTGAAAAGCAGTGCTAAACTTGAGCTTAATTTCCATTGCTGGTTGAACATTTTTCCAAAAAGTAGAGGTGAAACGGCTGCTGTGGTCTAAAATGATTGATAAATGAATGTCGTGTAGCTTAATGACAGTAGATGCATATAATTCCGCCAACTTTTCCAGAGAATAAGTCACTTTAATTTCTATATAACATGCTGATTTAGTTAAACAATCTATAATTACTCAGATAGCGTCATAACCTTCACTGATTTTTGGCAATTCCACCACAAAATCCATAGCGATTTGTTCCCATTTCCACTTTGGGACTCCAAAAGGTTACAATTTCCCAGTTGGTCGCTTATGTTATGCCTTAATTTTCTGACAGGTTATGTACACTCACGAATTCAGCCACGTCGTTCTTCATCTTGTTCCACCAAAAATGCTCTTTCAAGTCCTTATACATCTTAGTCGCTCTGGGATGAATGGAGTATGGGTTTTCGTGGGCCTCAGATAAAATATGCTTTTAGAGTTCTTTGTTATTAGGCACACATAACCTACAATTAAAATGAAGAATCCCCTCATTTGACACACTAAAATCAATTTATTTACTTTCTGTGACTTATTTTCTTATCCTGACCAAACTAGGATCGAGCCCCTGAACTTCCTTAATTTCACCAAGAATTATAGGCTGAAGAGTCAATGAGAAAAATTTTCCCGTATTAAGCTCTATGTCAAGCTTGAAAATATCTTCCTGAAGCAATTGTGGTAGTGCTTAAATTGACATGAGAGTGTCAAACGACTTCCGACTCAGTGCATCAGGAACTTTGTTGGCCTCTCCATGATAATAAAGAATCTCAAAGTCATAATCCTTAACCAATTCCAACCATATTCTTTGTCTCATGTTAAGTTCCTTATGGGTGAAGATGTTCTTAAGACATTTGTGATCCGTGAAAATTTGACATTTGACGCTGTAAAGGTAGTGTCACCAAATCTTAAGGGCAAATACCATAACTGTTAATTCCAAATAATGGGTCTGGTAGTTCTTTTCATGCTTCTTCAGCTGTCGTGAGGCATAAGCTACAACTTTCCGTTCTGCATCAAAACTGCTCCTAAGCCCATCTTGGATGCATCGTTGTAGATGTCAAACTCTTCCTCGTCTGATGGAATAGTAAGAATAGGAGTACTAGTGAGTCTTTTCTTCAATTCTTAGAAATTATCCACGTATTTCTCCGTCCATTCATACTTTTTTTCCTTCTGAGTAAATGTAGTAAGAGGTGCAGCTAATTTTGTGAATCCCTCAATGAATCTCTTGTTGTACCTGCTAGACCTAGAAAGCTTCGCACTTCAGTCACACTTTTTGGTGCTGGCCACTTGCTCACAGCTTCGATCTTGGATGGGTCGATAGATACTCCGTCCTTGGAGATCACATGTTCAAGAAATTGAACCTTGTCAAGCCAAAATTTACACTTAGAAAATTTTGCATAAAGCTGGTGGTTCTTTAGAGTTTGGATAGCGATCCTCAAATGCTCTTCATGCTCTTCTTGGGTCTTTGAGTAAATCAAGATATCATCACGATTAATAGGCTCTACATGACTAGGCTCCACTTACTTACTGGATTGGCTGCTTGCTTGGGCTTACGAGTAAGAAAGACCTACTACCACCCTCCTCTTAATTTAGCCCATTTGTGTTCTTACGAAGCGGGCATATATATGAGATGAAGCATACCCGAAGACAAGGCTGGATACACTCTCGTTAAGTCATAGTTGGGTAAACTCAGAACATAGGATGGAAAAGATGACTCTCTGTAAGATACTTAATCGAGGCTTAATTCAACAACCCCTCAACTATACCTACCTTTAATAAGGAGTATGGCATTGCATCTGTGCATTCATTATATTTAGGTAAGTAACTCTGAATCTTCTGAGAATGAGAAGGCTATTGAATCTGTTAGACCTAAAGTCACTAAAACTCAAAAAAAGAATAGTGACTTGCCTCCTGGAGGTCTTACTAGGTCCAAGAAAAGGACCATGGATGGTTCTTCTTCGTTCCAAAATTGCCTATGAAACATTCCATTGTATGGAATATAAGCAATATTAAAACCAAGCGTCCGCCACCTTAAGAAGTTAAGGAAGGCTCGGGGAAAAATCAAATCTAGCATCTGATATATCGGTTGAGGTTGCTGCTCTATCTATTCTCTTAGTTCCATAACTATGCTTCCTACTAGTCAGATAGGAACAATTAACTACCTAGATACCTGTCTGGATTGATCTAATATATTCTCAAATGCTCTTTGACACTCTTCCGATCAGTGCAGTGCCATGATTGGTCTGCCGCTCCTTGATGGCTCTGATGCCCATTCAATGCCCTGGGAATAGGATCTCGGTCTGTCCAAAGGAGTAATTTCTTTTTCTTTACATATAGGTGATTCTTCCTTAATACCTAAACCATTCTATTACTACCAACCCAAATAAATACAACCTCTCTGAGATATACGGTTTATGCTAGAAAGGTATGAAGTTGGAATAATTTGGAAACATTGGGCAATCTACTTTATACCTACTATTTCGTCTGGTTTTTGGTTCCTAGTCTTATTTTATTAGTAGACATGATTGGGGCTATAGTACTGAGTATGCGTAGGACTACTGCCTAGGACTACTAAGGTGAAAAGACATGATGTATTCTGACGAAATGCTATTGATTTTAGGAGGACTATAATGCGTAAGACAACAGACCCAGCATAATCGACTAAGAGGAAAGTCGCCCCAATTAGGGAAAACACGATTCCGTAACACAGCTAGGCTTAAGGCCAATTACTGGCTATACTGACTACTTACTATTGTTCTAGAGCGGGGAAAGTCTTCAAGAATATTAAAACAAGTGTCGTCCTCGATTCCTCTTATTGGAGAACTAGTCTAGTAGAAAGAATATTGACCGGCGATTTCCAATAGATAAAGTAGGGCCAAGCACTTTATTTCATATGGGTCAGGGAGCATATGCGGGAATGAGGCCCCACTACTTTTTCATTCGGGGGTGGAGGGGGGGAGAGACTAGCCTCATTACTTCCCACTAGGCCAGAGGTGCACCTAACCCACCTACCCACTCATCAATCAGGGTGTTCAACTGACTTGCACTGATAAACCCCTATTGTGTTGTAATTAGACTCCCATCTTTTTATTGTTGTAAACTAATCTCTTCAATGTTCGATTCTATAGCGTGCAGGCAGAAAGCTAGATATAGTAAGAGGCGCACTCCTGGGGGCAGGAATAGGAAAGGTTTCGAAATCCTATTAAATCCTATAGGGCAGGGGAATCAGAAAGGGTTCTCGCTCAATCTGATCTTTATTCAGTGCCAAGACCTTTCTTTATTATAAGAAAGATAAGCAATCATAAAATTCGATACTTGAACACTCGATTCATCAAATCTATGAAAGCTGTAGGTGCATTCGTCAATCCAAATGGCATGAATAAGAACTCGTAGTGACCGTATCGTGTACGAAATGTTGATTTTAGAACATCGCTTTCTTTGATCTTCAATTAGTGATAACCTGAGCATAAGTCGATCTTGGAAAAAACTGATGCTCCTTTAAGCTGATCGAAGAGGTCATCGATTCTTGGAAGATGACACTAATTCTTGATGGTGGCCTTGTTGAGCTCACGATAGTCAATACACATCCTTAATGTGTCGTCCTTCTTCTTGACGAACAAGACAGCTGCACCCCAAGGTGAGTAACTCGGATGTATGAATTATTTGTCCAAAAGTTCCTGAAGTTACGTCTGTAATTCCTTGAGTTCAACTGAAGCCATGCGGTATGGAGCCTTCGATATCAGTACTGTGCTGGGCATCAATTCGATTTCAAATAAGATCTCACGATCAAGAGGTATTGCAGGTAAGTCTTATAGGAAGACCTCAACAATGTTTCTGACTACTGCCACATCTTTCAATTTGGATCGTTCTTCCTTCGTCGTATCTACGATATTGGCTAGGTATCTAACGCATCGACTATGTAGCTTCATTCGCGCTTCCATAGCATAAATCATCACCCTCGACTGTTTCTCAGAAATGTTGACATATTCGACCTCTTTCACTCCATCAGGTTTGAATGTCACTTTACGCGCCCGACAGTCAATATTCACATTCTATTTTACTAGAAAGTTCATCCCTAGGATGAAGTCAGTAGTCAAATATTTCAAGAATAGCTAGATCAACAAATATTTCTCTACTAGCAATATTTGTTAGCACATAATGTAACCAATAACTTGACAACAAGGTTTGCACTGAAGGCAAGACGTTCTAAAGGTCTGATTGATTTTATCCTAAATTGAGTGAGTTTCCTAGCAAACGTATGTGATGCAAAGGAATGAGTTGCTCCATAATGAACTAAAATATGTGCAGCTGGTTGGCCACAGAAAGCTGACTTATCACCACATTCGAGGTTCCCATTTCAATGTCATTCTTGGTGTAAGCAAAAATGTGAGCGTTTGGTGCTAGGTGGAGCCTCCAAATATCTTTGGTTGATCCGTGGACCCTCAATTTTGGCTTGCATGTTGTGGAGTTGAGTCCCTTATGGCTTTAGCTGATTCTGCCCAGTCTGGTTCTGCTTGTTGGTATAGCAATTTTTTGCAAAGTGACCCTCTTTGCCATATAAATAACAAGTGTTTAAATCGAGTTTGCATTCACCTTGATGCTTCTTCCCACACTTAAGGCATGTAGGGTAAATAGTGTTGTACTTCTTCTGGTAATGGTTCTTCTAATTCTTATTTCCATTGAAATTCCCTTTTTCTCTTGTTGTGGTTATGATTGGAGTGATTGCTATTAAAGTTGGCTCTATTTCTTTGGCTATTCGGTTGATTACCTTGGTTCTGCTTTGACTGCAAATTCTCTATCTTTTTCTCTTCAAAGAACTTAGCCCTCTCTTATTTGGCCTAAGCAAGACGATACTCAGCGTGTAATGCTCTTCCGACACATTCAACAATAGTCGTAGGCGGTCTCTCGCTACTATTAATCACCACTATTATCTCACGGAGAAACATGTCCAATATCTGCCTAACCCTTTCATCCTCAGTTGGCACAAGGTGAGGGCAAAGTCGTGCCAGTTTATTGAACTTGCGGATAGCCTCAGTTACTGACATCGAGCTTTGTTTGATGTTGTTGAATTCATTCATTGCCCTTTCGTAGCCATCCAATTGTATAATATGTCATTAAATTCTTGAATGAAATCATTCAATGTCATCTCAAGTACATTCCTCCTCATTTGCATAGTTTTCCACCAATAACGAGCATCCTTCTTCATGATATAGGAAGCACAAAGCACCTTTTCTTGTTCAGTGAGGTCTATAAAGTTCAAGACAATTTGAAGAGAGATTAGCCATTCTTCAGCCTCCAAAGGGTCGGTGGATCCTTCAAATTCTGATGGTTTCATACGTCGAAACTTCTCGTACAACTGTTCTTGCCGAACCACAGGTTGGGTAGCTTGTGCTACAGGAATAGCTGGTGCTGTAGGATGAGCTAGCACAGTTGGTGGAGGGGTGGTTCTTGATTTTGCTGAGCAAGCTACTCGCGAAGATTCTGCATCTCGCGCTCCTAGTCTTCCAATCTATGCTATATGTTAACGACCATTTCAGCTAGGTTCGCTTATTGTGACTGTCTTGTTGCTGCCGCTTAAGGATGTACAATGGCTCTATGTATAACTCTAGTATTCAACCTAAAAGAACTGTACTTGTTTAATATCTCACACGCAGTTATTTTAGCTTAAGCATAGTCTTATGACGTGAGTTTCATTTAATAATAAATGACAAAGAGTATAACCCATTAATCATGGCATATCTTATCTTAAAAGCATCATGTCATAACATCGCATAGTCATAAGTTCACGTAACAATTAATCATATTGGTGATAATAAGTCATAGAGAACACATAAATCATAAGAATAACACATGGGTCACCAAATACATAAGGTCAATAATAAATAAAACATATATATACAATAGGTAAACTATCCGATAATAAACTACTACACTCGATCTTCTACCAATATTCATAGACCATTTGTCCCGTCATCTTTTCTTTCAGTGAAAACCTCGGTGGGGTCCTCCTCTTTTGGATCAATGCAGGCATCATCGTCTCATACGGCTTCTGGTTGGTGCGGGACCGGTGTCTCAACATGGCTGCTGGCATCTTATGCATCCTTCAATCCCCCTACTGGAGGAGTGTCTACCCTCTTCGCTTTCAAATGCATCTCGGCGTAAATGACCTCTAAACATAAGTGATCATAATCTGGATAGGGTCGGGGAAAGTAAACCAGTGCCCGTATCTCGTAAGGAATTTCCTGCCAAAAAAGCTCACATGCGTCATCTTGGTGCAATGCGTAAGGGCACTTGGCTAGGAGATCCTCCTTGAATTGGCATTTGTACTCATATATGTTCCATCTTATACAGGTGCCCATCCTGCTGCCCAAGTGAAGAAATGATATCCTTGTGCATACGTTAAGTCAGTCATCCTCTCTCTATAAATGAAAGACCTGCAAAGTGCTCCGTAATGTCGCGACGGAAATCCGTCCAATGTATAAGGTTCAAGTCTTGCCCACTAGACTCCCACCAATGCTTAGCAGCACCCCTCAGCTAGATTACTGCTAGTCTTGACCATGCCTCACATGTTATGCCACACGAGCTGTATAAGGATTCTATGTGTTGTAACAAATCTCTCGAATAAGTTTCTTCGTAGTAGCACTCCGGTCTGGCTCTCTGAAATGCAGTCGTTATTTTGATACCGAGCTCACTTGGAAATGCGTCTTGAGATGATGATCCTCTAATCGGTGGCATAATGATAGTACGGGATACCTAGTTATTAAATTAATGTCAATAACAACCACTAATTGTAAAAAGAGTTCTAACTTACTTGGACATGCTAAAACTGATGTGAAAACGACGTAAGGTAGGATGGTAGGAACCTAGCTCTGATATCAACTGTAATGACCTGACTTTTCAGATCGTTAACTAATTTACTTATTCTTAGTTAATATAGTCTTAATACTTATTTATGTTTGATTTCAAAAATGCATAACTTTTAAAAATAATAATAAAACAAGTCATAATTGTACTTGAATAGTTTTAATAAACTAAAATTGATTAATTAAATAACTAAGGAAACTGAAATTTCTAAATAATAAATATCACATTCAAATTTGTACTTAGATAGTATTTAAAAAGCTTTCAAATTAATTAATTAATAGATTAATTAAATAACTTATTAATTAATTAGGTAATCCTTAATTATTATTTGATTAGAAAATAATAAATCAATTGCATAATTTTTATTGACTAATTAGTAATTATATCTTCAATAACTAATTATGTTCTTTAAATATTATTTATCATTTATTAGTTAATTATTTAATAATTAATAATTATGTTAGTTATTAATGATTAATTAATATCTAATTAATCATCCATTATTATATTAATAATCATGTTAATAATTAATGATTAATTTATGCTTTTAATTTTGTAATTATTTAACATAATAATCTTGCTTACACAATTAATAATCACTTATTAGCTCTTATAATTAATTAATTAATTAATTACTTTATTAACTACTAATTAAATTTCTTAGCATAATTATATTTTGTACATATTTATTAGTTTAAGTATTTATTCCCTAATTAATTGATCAATCTATATCACCTTTGTGAAAATAACTCACCTAAGTATATACCCATAAGTGAGTTGTCTTCCATCTAGTATTGAGCTTCTAAAGCCCAATCTCTTTAATTATGATCATTTAGTTGGGCCACGGTAATCACTTAGTGTATGTATAGTAATCCTCTAGTTTATTATGTCTTTGTCCATCTAAAAACTTGTGATTTAACTTTATAAAGTTAGAATTTTCACATTATTTGATCGTACATATAATACCAACTCATTTCATTAATATTTATGTCAATATGTTATGACTTACCCTTATATCACATTTTTAATGTTTAATCGTTTTATCGGTGTGAGATTTTAACTTGTAGGATTTATTTAAATTTATGTATAATTTTGTTTTGGACATTTGATAACTCGTTGAAAGTTTGAAGTATCTAATTTCTGTCCTTATAATTTATGTTCCAAAATATCATGGGTTTTAAACCTTAGTATAGACTCTTTCCTTAATATCCCATAGTAAAATCAGTTTACCAGATTTCAATCTAATGTTGTGTGATTTATTAAAACTTATGTACTTATTTGTTGTAAACGTATGACATCTCATTTCAAATCGTAAGATGTCTACTTTACAACCATAAAGTTATTTTCTAATTTTTTAGAGTTTAATATGCCGTATAATGAGGTTTTGTTACCGTTGGTCTCACATATATACCATTTTCCCATATATGGTTAAACTTAGAAAAATCATAATAATTCACTTGCAAGTCCAAATAAGGAAAAATATATATATGATTGAAAAGCTTATAATGTCTAGTTTATGGCCAAAAATAGTTTTAC
Source organism: Ficus carica (assembly GCA_009761775.1). Classification (NCBI taxonomy): domain Eukaryota; kingdom Viridiplantae; phylum Streptophyta; class Magnoliopsida; order Rosales; family Moraceae; genus Ficus; species Ficus carica. The sequence continues at coordinate 16,116,475 of CM019744.1, read as the reverse complement.
AAAACAAGTATGGTTTACTAACCCAAAACAAAAAAAAAAAAAAAAAAAAAAAAACATGTGGCTGGTATAGGGTTCCCACAACAGTTCGTAGTCTTAATTTGTAAAATTCACCAAAAATTACATATTTATCCATTTGAGGCGTAAGATACCTTATTAGAAAGCTTAAAGAATCTAATTTTTATATCTATAACTTATAATCCAAAATTTGAGATTAAGGGGTTCGGATTTCATAAAACTCGTGGCTAGACTGTACCCTAGGGGTTCCTTTTCCTTCTAGTTTTGTGTCACAACTTCAAATGCACATAACTTTAGACATACATAAGCAAACTAAGTGATTCCAAGCCTAAATGAAGCTTATCCTCTGTAGAATCTTATCATATAATTTATTTTGCATACCAAAGTTTCTAACGCATGCCATATTATCAAAACAATCACAAGCTCTAATAAAGTTTGTAGATCTTACCAAAATGCTCTGTGAATCCTCTAAAACTTCGGACCTCCAAAGTTCTTCTCAAAACCTTTTCCTTGGTAAGACGGAGTCTAACGTTAAGATTATAACTGCATAACATGCTTTAGTTCTCTAAAAATAACCAAACCACAAAGAGAACCACTAGGTTACCTCTAGTAACACATTCTCTAACTCGGCTTCACACTTCTTTGAACTTAGTAATGGGTTTTCTTGGAGCTTGAAAATGGAGGGAGAAGGGTGCTAGAGGGGTATTGGAGATGGAGAATAGTGTTGGTGGTTTTTGAGCTTGGTGGTGGCTAGAGAAACTAGGTTTTTGAGCTTAACTTATGTGAGAATGAAATGGGATGTTAGAGTTTATTTTCAGTCAATATGTGTCTTAAATGGGGCTGTCTTTTGAGGGGTAAAAGTAGAAATATTTTCTGATTTCTAGCTTGAAATGGCATCATTTTGAAGGGGTTTTTTATGTGGTATTTTTGTTGTACAAAATGAAGACAAACAGTCCCTTCAACTTGTACCTCTAGGTCATTTTCAAGTACTTACTTTTTGTCATTTTTGCCTAAATTAACCATACCAATTCTCAATTGTGTTTGCATGCTCTTACTCTCCCATTTTTATTTTTGTTTTTCTTTCTTTCAATTTTCTATCCATTGATCAAGTTTTATCATCTTTGATCTCACCTATTTTATCATCCACCACACCAGTCCTTCACCTAACCTCTCATTGGTCACTTAGTATCCAAAACTTGGCAATTGATTTGCCTAAGATCCTTTTACATGAAATCTACACCATTTATTTCTAATCTACTCCCAATTCTTGATTAATCCTCCACCTTTAGATTTACTCCTAATCAATTTTAACCATTCATCTCCAATCTATGTGACACATTAATTTTCCCAATCATAATCCAATACTTAAATGTTGATATGAACAAAATAAATACTAAGGTCATTAAATTGAACTACTAATAATAGTTGGGGTTCATTTCTAAAAATTAACATTTATCCCTCTAATACGACATAATAAATTTTTCGTATAAATTTATATGTCGTTCGACTCATTTTCTATGTATTTATAATCTTTCATTTAAATACAGAATCTCAATATTGTTATATTATTGACATCATCATACTGATGATACATATAAAATCATTCATGATCTTGAAATTTGATATTTATCAAAAAAATTCATTAAAAATATATTAATGAAGGAAATTCATGATAATAATTCATGAAATTAAGTTTATAAATTTCTAGAACATCACAAATCGAGATGCCGATGACAGGGGTGGGTCGCTGTGGAGCTCTCAGTGGTTGCCAATGTTTTTGTCGTTTAGAGTTTTAAACCAATCATTGATTGATTAAGAACATAAAATATAAACGTTAAAATAAAAAATTCCAAGGATATTTTTAATACTTAAAACTTGAAAAGGGGTTGATTAAATGTACTAGTGTCTATTTTAACTTCTATAGACAACATAATCTATAATCATATGTTTCTGATCTAAAAGTCCACATTTTTGACCCAATCGATGGAGAAAAGTAATATACTCCACCATGGAATTCTCAAAATATATATATATATATATATATATATATTATTTTGTTTATTTTCCGCACCTAAATATATATATATATATATATTTATCAAACACGAATTTGTTTGAAACAGTAGTGAGAATCAAAATTTTTTAATTTATTTTTTTTTATTTTCTAAAAATTCAACAAAAATTTTAACATATTTTTTAAAATCAAACAAATGTGACTCAAAAAATTTAACTCGCAAACGTGAGCAATTGCTGTTGAAGATAAGTAAGGAGCGATAGGCCAACAAGGAACATGATTAACACAAGGAACATGATTAACTCAGCTTCTAACAAAGAAAATGATTGGGAGACACGTGTCACCAGCGTTTCGTCATGTTCGACCGCCAAACCTGCCTGTGATACCCTCTCTCTCTCTCTCTCTCTCTACAATTACAATAACCTTTTTAAGCTTTGTTGGCTGTTGCCGGAGTTACTAACATCATCTTGGCCTTGACCTTACCAACACGTGTCAAACAGTCAAAGAACAGTCACAAAAAATTATAAAATTGACCTGACCTAACAAGCACGTGTCGCACGTAGGAGAACGGCCACAACAGTCACCTCCACCTCGCCGTCTTGGTCCTCTCGTGCAATCCGCAGGCTCACGCAACCCCCAAAACGGCAGCATCACGTGCCCGGCAAGAAGTACGCTCCACATATCGCCACGTGTCCTTCCTTAAAAAACTATAAATTATAATTCAAAATATTAAAATGCTATTATATAGTATCGTTTAACTCGAGAATAGTATACTATCACCGGCGCTGAACAAATGAGAAGCTGGATTTAGATTGTGAATGACGTCATGATCACGTGTAAGGGCACGTGGAAGGTCTAAAAGCCTTGGACGGTGTGCTTACGTTTTTTTTGGGTATTTTGTTTCAGCCGTCCAGCTACTGTAGATTGGACCTACTTCTAAACTTGCCCAACCTAGAGGAAAAAAGTAAGTCTACGGTGAATTAACTTAATTTAAGGGTGCGTTTGGACCTCAGGTCCAAATCCATAGATTTTAACTCAATTTTTATCTTTTTTTCAAAATTTTTTATCTTTTCTGAAAAAGTACACATCAATCACTATTTAAATTTATCAATTTCAACTCAAACTCATACACCAAACAAATCTTAAATTTAACTCAAATTTTTTATTTTTTTTATTTTTTTTAAATCAATAAAATTTATAATTATTTTAAAAAAAATTAATTTAATTTAAATTTATAATATATCAAACTCAATTTATTTATTATATAGTATGAGATGATCAAAATTCGGAATAGATAATAATAATAATAATAATAATAATAATAAAAAAAAATAAATAGAGAAGAAGAATAACAAAATGTTTTTTTTTTTTTTTTTTTGGGACTTCTTTGTGTCGTCCATCAGAAAGGGAACACGTGTAATATATGTTGCAACGAGTCTCTTTCTATTGGATATTTTTATGATGTCAATGTCAAAAAAAAAAAAAAAAATCTCGTAAGATTGATTTTCCACTATTCATTCCTTTAATTAAGTCTCTACTTTTCTAAATTGGATATTTCATATTGGAGTGAATGTGTGACAAGCCATTTTAATGGAAGAGATGTTATATGATTATTTATACAATTATTTGTTTAATGTGTTTGTTATTGCATGCTTGTCTTTTTCCAGAGATGTTTATTATCAGATGATTCTTGGTAAATAACATTATTTTTAAAAAAAAAATTTTTGTTGTTTTGTCCATCTTTTAAAGAGAATGAACAAAAAAGTATGCCCCTAATAAATTGTAATAGTAGAAGCAACTAAAAAATTAATATATATATATATATTATAAAAAATTCAGTGTTTCAAGTTTGTGACTTCATGTTCGTCGTTGAGTAACCGATAGCTTAATTATAAAATGTTTACAAAGAGAGATATATTGTTCTAAATTTAATATACTAACAAACAAATCTGTCTATTTTAGTCCATTTTCTTCCTATTTTAAATTATTATTAGCTGGAACCAAATAATTTTTCATTTTGATTTTGGTGCCAATTACAACTCTGGCCTATGACTATAACTTACCTACTGTATAGTCCTGATCACCATTTTGTAAGATTTATTAAGTCCACAAGTGGAGATGTTGAAAGAAGCCTTTTCAATCTTCTTTCAATTTATCGACTTTAATTACAGATTTTTGCTTTTTTTTTTTTTTTTTGGGGTCAAGTTTTGAAAATGAAAGAAGAAGCTCTCCTTTGCGTCCACCTAGCATACAATGTGTATGAAAATATCAGGTGAGCTGCATATCAGAGAGGAAACTGAAAAAGGTACCTCTTTTTGGAACAAGTGTATTTATATGTGTGTCTATATAATATATGTGTGTGTATATATATATATATATGTACATGTATACTTCAAACGCTTGTCCGTGCTGATGACTATGGAAGATGCCTTGGATTGGGTTATGTCGTTTATGAAATGTCTTCTTCTACGAAATTTGAACCCACTAATAAAGAAAGAGGAACTGTCTTTGTCAACAACTGAGTAAATGCTTATTTATAGTTGATGCATCAATTGAACTTAATTGCATGCTTATTTATCAGGAATAATATGAGTGGAGAATGAGAGTCAATTTCTATTTTATTTGTTTTTTTTTTTTTTTTTTGGAATGAAAGTGAGAATGATGGATCCCACACTAATTTGAGATTGACAATATCATGCTCTCTTTAAGATTGTGACTCTCATTCTTACTATTAACATTAAATTACCATTTTATTCTTAATTTACTTGCAAAATATTATTAAAAAATTATAATAACCTATTTTTATTATTTTATTAACTAAATATTATATATTTTTTATTAACTTAATATTATATAACTGTTCTAATTATTATTAACTTTATTAACCAACTTTTTTATCATAATATATTATTATGTTTTTATTTTATACTTTACGTATTTTAATTCATTTCTTATACTCTTTTTAATTTTTTTAGACAAAAAATTACATAATTTCATTTTATTACCTTAATATTATAATGATTATTTTACTTTTGATTAATAGTATGATAATAAATAAAAATATGAATCATTTTTAAAATTTTTTGAAATCACAATAAATAAAAGGGATATACAAGTAAATTTACAACAATTTATTCGGATTCTGAGTTCAAATAAATGCATGAATGAGATTCATAAGTGACTCCAATTTTGAATCCTAGAACAAAGTGAACAACTCATTCGGATTCCAAATCCTGACTCTGAATCATGTCTACTCCGAATCATATTCACTTCGATTTATATTTATTTTGATTACGGGTAAGTAAACACACCCTTAATTAATACATAGGACGTCATGTAGTTTACAAGATCAAGTTTTAACTTGGTGTGGATTTGAAATGTATACTTTATATTAGAGTCATGTGTAGAATTATTTAGACTATACTTATTGTTGGGGTTAGACTCCGTCTTCCTATACACCGTCAGCCTTCGACTGCTCATCAAACGAGCAATGAACTCTTGATCACAGTCTACTAAATATTTTTGTATATTTGGGCCGGACCCAATTTATGACTTCAGTTCGTTCGTTCATGAACATTGATCGTTCACAATAAATTGGCAGGCCGGCCTGTTCAAACAAGGATCGGGTATAAGCCACGAACGACATAACAAGGACTAGGTCTTTGTGACTAATCGTTTCGTTGTTCGTAGTTCGCGCTTGGCGAATACTATAAAGGTTAATTCCATTAACCGTCAAGCCCACGATCAATGATGATGTCATATCAGTTCACTCTGATAACTGCTAAGACCATGATCTATGATCAAATTCATCTCAATAACTGCCAAGTCTACAACATGACTTGTATTCTTACACGTATCCCAAGTGATATTAAGCGAAAATCGTTCACCACAAATTACGAGTTCAGACCCGCTATTCTTCCTCTATAAATAGAGAAAGACCCCCTTCAGACAAATGACTTCTTTTTTCTGATTTTGGCTTACTATTATGCTGTCCAAATATACTCATAAAGTTGTAATTCACTGTATTCGAAAACAATCATATTTAGTGAAGAAGCCATACACATAGAGGACTTAGCACATATTCGGCAAACCTCTTTAAATTTCGGTGTTATTATTCTCATCCCATTTATTTTTCCAGTTTGATTATCTTATGATTTTGACGTTTTATGAATCTCATAACGATATCTAAAGACCCCATTTATTATTTATTTCATTATTTTTACTAACGCCAGTTAAAATTTGACGGTAGATTCCCAAAATCTAAAGTTTGGCGCCCACCATGGGGCCCTTGGCCATCTTACACCGGAGATTCATAGAGCATTTATGCCAGACGAACGCGAGCGTCAGGAGGAACCTTTGTAGGGTAGCCCTGCTAATTAACCAGAAGCCTCAGCATTAGGAGGAAATGCCCAAATTGCTAATCTAATGCGATTGGTTGAAGAGCTTACACGAAAGCACAACACCCAACAGAACCAAATGAAAAGCATCAGTGCAGGGAACCAAGTTCTAAAGAACCAGTTGATGGCTATGAACACACAGGCCGCCTACTCCTACTACTACAACCCATATGTTGGGTATTCAGCAAGGGCAAGCACTGGGGGCTGGCAGCAAGCTACGCCCTATTATCCTCAGGGGGTGCGAAATACAACACACAGCCTAGTGGCTCCAATGCAGCCCATGTCCACACCTGGAAACACACCAATGGCAAATGAATGGCGAGCGCAGCAGCAGTAGCAGCAGCCGGCACACGGATCTGATTCCAGAAGACACGCCACCTAGATGCGACGTTCGATGCCCGATTTACCACGGCCGCCAGAAGGTCCCGTGCTGTCAGGAACGATGAACGTTGAAGAAATGATGCGAAGCATAATGTCTGAGGAAATGAGGACATTAGAAGCGCAGATGGAGTAGCGTTTTTCTTCGCAGATACATAGAGCAACAACTTCAACATCGGGGTTCGACGATCTCGCTCGCGGAGTCCGAGAGACACCCCTTACAAAGTGGATAACGAACACTATAACCCCAAGTTTGGCAGCATTTCTTTTCCAAGGTTTGACGGAATGTCAGACCCCCATGATCATTTATTACAATACAAACATGTCGTATAGTCAACGAACATTCCGACTGACATGCTCGACGACATGATGTGCAAACTCTTTGCACAAAGCCTAAAAGGAGCAGCCCTGAGATGGTTTTGTAATCTCCATCCCGAATCCATTGATTCGTTTGACGAACTCTCGCTCGAGTTCATAAGAAGTTATTTCGTCCACATACAGTCCGGAAAAACCACCTAGGATCTATGGGGTGTGGTCCAAGGACCACACGAGTCGTTCCGCGCTTATATCAAGCGTTCCAGCAAAGCGATCTCTAAAATTTCTAGACTTGATGACGGAACAGCGAGAGAAGCATTGAAGTAAGGGCTTAGACATAAGTCCTTATTCAAGAATGAGATTTGCGCGAGATATCCGCCTACAATCCAAGACGCTATGCACCGGGCGAAAGGATTCATCGAATTAGAAGAGGAAAATGAACAAGTCGAGCGTGATCTAGCTCGAACGAGGGAGGAAGTAGCAAAAGCTCATAACGAGTGAGAGAAAACGTTTAGATGCAAACGTACACGCCCAACAAGACGAACGGAGCACCGAGAAGAGCAGACTTCAAGGTGTGATCACAAGCGTCCTTTTTCACCACCCAAGTACGCACTCGGCATCAGCCCGTCAGAGTTGATCGCTCATTTGAAGTGCCAGGACAGTGCCAAGACTTCGTCACATGGCCTAAGAAGTTACCAGAAAATCCAGCCAGAGACATGACGAAGTACTGTGAGTTACAGAAGGATCACGGCCACCACACAATCGATTGTAGGGTGCTAAGAGCTGAGGTTGCCGAATTGCTAAAGAAAGAACACCTCAAGGAGTTCCTCACTGACAAGGAAAGAAAGACATATGGACTTGGCAACGAGTCCAAAGAACGGAAGATAGTGCAGCAGATCGAGGATACGTCGTCACCACTGCTAGTTTGAAAGACGATAGGCGTCATCTGTGGGGGTTCAACCTACAGCGGAGAGACTATTACAGCAATCAAGTGTCACAGAAAAAAAGCCTTACAGCCGATTGTAACGATCCTTCCTGATGATCTCACTGAACATTTAATCACGTTCCATAGTAGCGAGGCAACCAACCTCAGCCCACCACACAACGATGCGTTGGTTCTAACTTTGAATGTTTCAAACTGTAAAGTCGGATGAATTCTTGTCGACAATGGGAGCTCAGCCGACGTTCTTTTCCTCTCGACCTTGAGAGAGATGGAATTGTTTGAGTCCGACATCGAGAAGTCAACAACGGTTCTTATGGTTTTCAACGGAGAATCAGCCACAGCTATTGGCAAGATTTAGCTTCATGTTTTCGCAACAGGTGAGAACAAGATGACAAGTTCCCTAGTTTTAAACTGCCCATCCGCCTACAACATCATACTTGGTAGGCCATGGATCCATGCGATGAAGGCAGTATCGTCCACGTACCACCAGAGGATTAGATTTCCCACAAATAAGGGAATACGGGAGATAAAGGGTAGCTAGGAGGTCGCACGAACATGCTACCTTCATTCGATGAAACTGAAGAAGAGCGAAAGCTTATAGCAATTAACTGCCAAAGAATTGAACGATAAGGCCCAATCGGACGTCGAGCAGCTCGACGAAATCCAAATTGACCCAACAAGGCCAGATCGATTCATCAATGTTGGATCATTGCTCAATGATACGATTCGTAGTCAGTTGGTGAATTTTCTTCGAAACAACCAAGACTGTTTTGCTTGGTCACATAACGACATGTCTGGCATCGACCCTGAGGTGACGTTGCATCGACTTAACGTCGACCCTAATCACAAGCCAGTGAAACAGAAGAGGCGGAAGCTCAGTATCAAACGGAATCGTATAGTCAAGATGAAGTTCGCAAGCTGATCGAAGCAGGGTTCATACGAGAAGTTCGTTACCGGCGAACGTCGTTATCGTGAAAAAGAAGAATGGAAAATGGAGGGTCTGCATTGACTTCACTGACCTGAATAAACCTTGTCCGAAAGACAGCTTTCCATTTCCACATATCGACCGTCTAGTTGATGCAACTGCTGGGCATAAACTGCTCTCGTTTATGGACGCATTTTCTGGATACAATCAGATTCTCATGCATCCAGACGACCAAGAAAAGACAACATTCATCATAGAAAGGGGGATTTACTGCTATAAGGTGATGCCGTTCAAATTGAAGAACGCTGGGGCAACGTACCAAAGGCTCGTTAATGCTATGTTAGCTGATCAACTCGGTAGAATAATGGAAGTTTACATATACGACATGCTGGTCAAATCGCTAAAGGCCGAAGAACATATCGGACACCTATCAGAAAGCTTCTCAGTATTTTGGCAGCACAACATGCGCTTGAATCCCTTCAAATGCTCTTTTGGCGTCTCGTCCGGGAAGTTCTTAGGCTATATTGTCACACAGCGAGGGATCGAAGCCAATCCATACCACATAAGGGCAATTATGAACATGCCTTCACCAAGAAACAAACGAGAGATTCAGAAGCTGACTAGACGAATCGCAGCACAAAGCAGATTCATCTCTCGATTAACCGACAAGTACCAACCCTTCTTTAAACTGCTCAAGGGAAATAAAAAGTTCAAGTGCAACGAACGGTGTCAGCTTGCTTTCGATGAGCTTAAAAGGTACTTATCGACCCCTCCTAATCTAGCCAAACCTTTAACTGGCGAGTGTTTGTTTCTAAACTTGGCAGTCACAGAGGATGTAGTCAGCGCTGTCCTAGTAAGAGATGTGAATGGCGAGCAGCTAGTTATTATGTTAGCAAATCATTGTTTGATGCTGAAACGAGATATCCAGTGGTTGAGAAGTTAGCTCTTGCCCTCGTCACCGCCGCATGGAAACTAAGGCCGTATTTCTAGTCTCATTCGATCATCGTGATTACAACTTACCCCCTGTGAGTCATTCTTCATAGTCCAAACTTATCTGGACGTTTAATAAAGTGGGTGGTCGAGTTAAGCGAATTCGACATCGAGTACCAGGTCCGAACTAGCCTGAAATTACAGGTACTGGTTGACTTTGTAGCCGAGTTGACTCCTGAACCTCCAATGACGAGAGATGAATCAGAGGATTGGTGGATTTTAATGGTTGACGGAGCATCCAATGTAAAAGGCTCTAGCGTAGGAGTATACCTCAAGACCCCCGATGGTGAGGTTATCGAACAATCATTCCACCTTGGATTCAGTGCCTCCAACAATGAAGCATAATACAAAGCCTTGATTGCTGGACTAAGGTTAGCGAAAGCGCTGGGGGCTCGACGGTTGAAAATTCATAGCGATTCACAGCTTGTTGTAAATCAGGTATTCGGAGAGTACACAGCAAAGGATACAAGAATGGAGGCCTACCTAACTGTCGTTCGTTCGCTTGTAAAATATTTCGAAGAGTACACGATCTAGCAGATCTCGAGGGATTTGAATACTTAAACGGATGCCCTGGCGACATTCGGTTCTACATCAGAGCCAAGCCTATGATGAAATATTCTAATCGATTTTATTAAAGAACCGAGCATCGAGGTTAAAACTACGGTCACTACAGAGGAAGTTGGAGAAGACTGGAGAACGCCCATTGTAGCTTATCTAAAGGAAGGACTATTACCCGAAGACAAACAGGAGGCCCGAAATATCAGAATGAAGGCTACACGATTTTTGATGATCAATAGCGTTCTATATCGTCGTTCGTTTAACGGCCCCTACGCTCATTGTCTTGACGAGAAATAAGCTGCATATATTTTGAAGGAAATCCATGACGGCAAATGTGGGAATCATTCTGGGGGAAGGTCTTTGTGCAACAAAACTAAGCGACAGGGCTATTACTGGCCTACCTTGCTCCATGACAGCGATGACATCGTAAGGTGGTGTGACAAATGCCAAAGGCATTCCCTAGTATTCCATCAACCGGCGGAACAACTATCGAGCATCGGATCTCCTTATCCATTTATGAAATATTCGATGGATATTGTGGGTCTATTACCAAGGGTGAGCGGTCAATGCAAGTACCTGCTAATACTCACTGATTACTTCACAAAGTACATCGAAACAGAGGCATATGCGGATATAAAGGATTCAGACGTCGAAGGCTTCATATGGAAGAACATAATTTGCAGATTTGGCGTTCCCCAAGAAATAGTCACTAACAATGGATCCCAATTCATTTTAGGTAACTTCATAAAATTCTTTCAAGGGTGGAAGATCGAGCTTAGCTTCTCTATCTCGAGGTATCCCCAAGGAAACGGACAGGCTGAAGCAACTAACAAAATAATGGTACAGAATTCGAAGAAGAAGCTCGAAGCTCGAAAAAGATGATGGGCGGATGAACTTCATAGCGTTCTATGGGCATACAGGACAACCCCACAAAGAGCGACTGGTGAATCTCCATTCTCACTGACATTCGGTGCCGAAGCGATTGTTTCGGCAGAAATTGGCGTCCCCACGCTTCGACGATAGTTATCCTTTGAAAAGGAGGATCAGAATCAAGAGATGATCAACGACAGTCTAGATGTACTTGACGAAAGATGAGATTGAGCTTTGGTACGCATGGCGAACTATCAGCAATCTGTGGCAAAATAATACAACTCAAAAGTTCGCCCACGAACGTTCAATGAAGGAGACTTCGTGCTTCATAAAGTATTCCAGAACGCTGCCAAACCAAATGCTGGAAAGTTGGGAGCAAACTGGGAAGGCCATTATAGGATCTCAAAGGTCATCCGTTCAGGTGTTTACCGTCTCAAGACGATCGATGGAGTTGAAGTGCTTTGTAGCTGGAATTCTCATCATCTTCGCAATAAGACAACTACATTGTTCGATTGAACTACAAACGGCTTGATCCCTAAACATGGGTACGTAGGCAGCTCGTGAAATATAAACGAGTGCAGCTACTCTTTCAAATGAAAAATGTGTTTTCAAGCAAAAAACGCATGTTCCTCACAGTCACTTCTAATTTGCCTCCAATTTAATCATATAAATTTTGTCATAGGCACGTCAGACAATACACTTCGTGTCAATTCAAGTGGCAAATGAATTGGACTTTCAATGGCGTCACATGGCCAAAACTTAACAGTCCAACGTTTGTTTCATACAAATGATACTATCAATGATCCTGCTCGATTGATTTTTGATTTGTCATATGACATTCAATTTTTCACGTCATAATCATATCAACAGATATGTGGATTAAAACTCGATACGATTAATGATCGTACAATTAACATACGAGTTCGACATTTCACATTAACAGGGGCGTCTCGCGGTCTTCTGAAGGATCAACATTGTTAGGGGCTCGACATCAGTGGGTTCTGGCTCATTCGACGTTGGCGCGGCCACATCAACAGGGGCAGACGATGAACCTCCGGTTTCAGCGAGTGAATCCTCATACAGCTCGATCTCTTCTTCGACGTCAGCATCAATGAGAAGGCCTTGTTTATACTCCTTGAGGAGATCATATCGAGCCTTGAGAGTAGCCCTTTCATATGCGTCAATAATCCGAGCGACGAGCACGGAGTTGTCAGCTTCTTTCTCTTTCAACGACTATGCAAGAGTCTTGATTTTGGCCTGTGCCTCATCGAACCTGTCGACCATGACTTTCATCCTGTCCGTCCCCTCTTTCATTAATTGAGTGACCGTTTGAAGTTCCGCTATCAACTCATTAGTGCTCGCCTTGACGACTTCAAACTTTCATTCGATGTCGAGTAGCTTCTCACCACGCTCCCTATCTTTATCCTGGAGCTCCTTAATAAGTTTCTTCTGCTTGACAACCTTATCGATTGCACGATAGACTAACCCAATGCCTTGCAGGTTACTCTGTAGTGCAAATTCACAATTAGACAACCTTTTCAAATGATCATCATTTTGAGATTTGAATTCATATGTTAAGAAGACATACTTAAAACCATCCCATAAGAATTCGTCAAAATGACTTTGAATTCGACCCTCATTTATAGTGTCGAGATCAACGTTAAATAACAATTGACACATGATCCCAACACCAAGATTCTTGTTTTGGATGAGGCTTGTCCCTGGTGGTAAGTCCACCTCTATGCTCTGCTCCCCTTGAATGGAGCCGCGACGCTCGACATCCGTTTCGAAGGTGGAGGCCTTTGTGGTCTTCTCCTTTTTGCCGAAACCTTCTTCTTGGGTTTTTCACCCACCTTCCTTTTCTTGGCAGGGGACTGAGCAGGCATAGTTGGAGGTTCCGGAAAAGATTCAATAACAGGAAAGGTGGAGGTTCGGACGCTCGACCTGCTTAAGCTGTCTTTTCTGCTGTGGCTGCCTTTGCAGCTTCTTTCTGCGCCTTTTTCCTTGCAAGTAGCTCTTTTGGAAAAGGGAATTCGATGTTCATAGTGTCCAAGGCCAACTCTACGATCAAAGCCTCTTCGTCAGAAAGTGGCTCGATGAACAATGGAGTGTCGAAGAGTCTCCTCAATGCTCCTCTGATCACAAACGGCCAATCAACCTAGGAAGGAACTCGTCTAATTATACTTGTTCCGATCTCGACGAAGTCTTTCCAGAGGCTCGACGCTCTAAATCTTTTGGGAATGTTTATTTCTTCCCACTCCCAGTTCGGCTGTGCCAATAATCGTTCGAGTTTCTCTTCAAATAGAAGAGCTTTCGGAGGTGGCTTCTTTAAGTCCTTGCCTGCAACACAAAACAACAAACAATATTAGAATCTCAACGACAAATACTGTCTAACCCTCGATATTCTTCATTCGAAACTTACGAAGAAGACCCCATAAAGGGTAAAAAGCATTGGCTAGCCCGCCCATTGATTTTTCATTCACATGCATGAAAAAATAATGGTCCTGCCAATATCTGTTGGCGTTCTTCATTTCACCAACCATTTGTTTCTTCCTCCTTGGATACATTGAGTATCGACCATGGTCTTTCGAATTTTCTTGTGGGTAGTAAAGGGCGAGGACATCATCTACTGACAGCTCGACGCCTGCCTCATCCGCTATCACAATAAGACCCAAGAAAACTTTCATAGCATTCGGCATCAATTGAGGAATCGCAAGTTGATAATGGTGCATGCTCTGAATGAGAAGAGGAGGAATCGGGAGTTGAAGTCCACACTCGAAGTAAATGGTGTACATACAAATCCAACCCTCCGACACTGTGTCTGCCCGTTCGTTTGGAAATGGAAGGCGAAGCTGGACTTCGTTCGGGAACCCATATCGACCCCTAATGGCCGATAAGTCATCATCTGTCAAAACGGAATGAGGGTTCGATGTTTAAAAAAATGACTCTACACTAAGACGGCGTGGAGGCTTACTCAGTCAAGCTATGGGAGGAATTGATAGAACACTTGCTTCCAACACTGTTGCCGGTCAATTCCTCTCTGACGCTTCATTGCTCGTTTGGGTGCCCTTTCATTTTTGTGAGGTCACGTCATTGTGAGGCTGCATCTATCACATGTTGAGGTTGAGATGATGCGATGTAATGTCACACACTAGTCATCCACAACATTTTCGTGCGGGGCAATGCTTGATTCAAGTGCATGTTAGGGTATAGTTGTTTGCGAATCCTAATTCATTTGAGAAACCGTGGCATTTCATGTTACAAATTGTTCGTGAAAAAGTTAAATCTAATAATTAAAAACGCGATATAATATTCCCTCATTATCTCAATGAATGGTATTTTACTCTATAGAAAATGGACCATCATGTTTAGTGATGTGATGGATATATGCCTGTTCTAGTAAATAAAATCTATAATTTAATATTGAAGAATGATAGTACATTGACGTTTGTACAATCTGGGTGCATGTCCCTAAGCACTAACTATAATCTACTTCTGGCAGCAGTATCTTTTAAAATATTCTATAGGTACTTCTACATTAGTTTATATTAATCTCCATCCGTACTAAAAAAAAAAAGAATGATTTTGCAGGATGTGACAATTGGTTAATTAATAACATATTAGTTAAAAAAAAAACATGTGCAATATATATTATTAGACATATTAAAATTTTTTTATCTAAATAAAAATATATAAAAAATAGATTAAAAATCAAAAAATACTTAAAATGAAAAAAAAAAATTGTTTTGAAAAAAAAAAATATTTTCATATTTTAGTGAAAAATATATTTTTTAAATCAATGTGATTTATTTATAACAAAATATCTAAAAGAAATTACGAAAAAAAACCACAAAAATTTACAAAATATGCAAATATAAAAATTATATTTAAATTTTAAAAAAATAAATACATTAAGATAATTAAATTATATTTTACAAAATTTTAGATATATAATAATTATTTTTAACTTTTGAATAAATAGATCATATAATTATTATATCTATTTTATTTTGTTATAGTACAAGAATATTTAAATAATAGCAAAACAAAGAAAAAAAAAAAAACCGTACTCTCTCCCACTCCATATCTTTCTTTTTCTTCTATCTCTCACTTCATTGGCCCCGCCACCTTTTTTTTTTTTTCAATGCATCCACTGCCTCTCTCTTTCTCTCTCGGATCTGTCTTAATTATGTCCTTTATTCAAGTAGTTTTTTCGTCACGAAATTACCCTAGGCCTGTGCTTTTTTCAATCCAATCATAGATATTATGCCCGTAATACATGTGCTATTTTTCCTCTTGGCTTTTGTTTGGCAAGCTGCTATAAGTTTTCGATGAGATTTTCAATACTGTCCTAGATAAATTGCTGATATATTCGGAAAAAAATTACCAAATGTACGTTTTGGATGAAAACAGTGAATTTTTTTCTCTCTTCTATATATTTTATAGATATAATAAAAAAAATATATATAAATAAATAAATAAATATATATATATATATATATTGTATAGATAAATGGTCTCCACTCTTATGTTACAAGTAGTAGCTATGAAATGTTCTACCCAAAAAAGTAGTTATGAAATGCACTACAAGAAATGGGGATAAAAGAATTTTAAAGAACATAAATGCAGTACGTACATGCACCCATACACATATAGTTATGATGGTGATATTAGGCAGGACAGAGCCATCTAGATCGAGTGAGAGCTTCCGTCCTCAATGAATTTTCCTAATATATATTTTTTCTCAATTTAATTTTTTAAAGTTTTATATTTTTCTTATAAATGTCCCACTTAAATAATAAACTAACTCCGTTGCTCATGTTACCATTAGATTTTAGTGTAATCATGTATATATACCCATCTAAATGCATAAAGCCCGTGATTCCACTTCATAAAGAAAAGAAAAAAAAAAATATACGGCATCTCTTGGTGTAGTAAAATAAGTCCATAATTCAATTAGAATTGAATTAAATTATTTTCAATTTATTGA
Organism: Ficus carica; assembly: GCA_009761775.1. Taxonomy (NCBI): domain Eukaryota; kingdom Viridiplantae; phylum Streptophyta; class Magnoliopsida; order Rosales; family Moraceae; genus Ficus; species Ficus carica. The sequence continues at coordinate 16,100,080 of CM019744.1, read as the reverse complement.
CGAGTTTCGAGATTTATTTTATAGATGGAGACGAGGTGGACCGTTAATATTTGTTTTTTGTTCACAAAAAAAAAAAATAAAAATAAAAAATAAAACAATTATGACAGAAATAGGAACAGGCAAATGGCTAACTTCGAGTGTAGGAAATGGTCGAAAATTTGGCTGCGGGTTGTTCTCATTTTGTTTTGTTTCTTCTTTTAAAGAAAAGGGGATAGTGGATTCTCATTTTTCATGCTTTGCTTTTGGGTTGGTAATTTTAGGTAAGTTGTTGGTGTAGCGCCAAGTCAGATTTCAACTCCTTTAATTTTGACGGTAGCAACGCACTCAGATAATAATGAAAAAAAAAAAAAAAAAAAAAGAAAGTAATATCTGCTTTCCATTTAGAGAAATATTTTTCTCTAATAAGAGAGATCCATTAAAGGACGAATGCATTTATTTATGGTGCATTAATTTTTTTTCCTGAACGTGGCAATGAGGTTATCATAATGTAAATTGTTATATATATATATATATATATATATATTTACTTTTGTTTTAGTTGCTTTACTTTATTTGTCCGTCCGTACATATTCTACAAGTGTGTTTAATTAATTATTATAAAAAGAGAAAATAATCAGGAACACTCACACATGCATTTTACACGTGTCATTCAAAGACATGTGCACAAGATTCTTGTCCAAGGAAAATAATAATAATAATACTACCGTGATATATATGACGCACTAGACAACCAATAGTTCTGCGAAATCTTTATATATATTTATAATTTTTTTCCCTGCCAAATATAGATTAAATTATTTTTCATGTATTGACCGCGAGTGTGAAAATTCAATTATTTATGGAATATTTAAAGGATTGCTCCATCCTTACTCTTTTGAATGTTCTTTTTAGTTATGTTTTTCTCATCGCATATTTGTCTGGTTGTTCCCTAGAGAGAAAAAAAAAAAAAAAATTGTTATTCAGAAAAGAGAAAGATTTGCCCCATGTGTCCAACTTCAAAATGAATTGTTTTTAGTGTCATTAACTTTTTATTTTTATTTTTTTCATTAACTTGAAAGGGAGACAAGGAAGATAGCAGCATGTTTCTGTATTTAAATATTGTTTCACAGAATTGTATGTTTGTGTGCATATATATTTTTATTTTAACATAATCTTTTTATACATTTGAATGTAACATAAGATTCTAGACACATGCATGCACGTATAGATTTCAAATCCTCAAGCAAATGGATTAGTACTAATAATATAGGATTTAAGACAGACACATATGACACTAAGAGCTTGTTTGAATAAGAGAAAAGCGAAAGGAGGAAGATCGATGAATTGATTAATGAAAGAATTTGATATTCATGATTAATTGTTAAAAGAGAAAAGAGTGGTGAATAAATTGGATGAATGATTTAAGTACTCTGACTTTATTGTATTCAAATGTGGAGGAATTAAAATAGATAATTCATACCAAACATAATAAGAAAAAGCTCCTCTCTTTGTTTTTCATTTTCATTACCTAAATTTTATCCCATTTTTTCCTTTTCGGCTCTCACCGAACAAAGTTTTAATGTGTATATTCTCCGCGTCCAACCAAATCATTGCTCCTTTTTTCTTTTGTTTCGTTATCGCTTCATGCTTCCTTTTATTATTGGTTTAATCTTGTTTAGTTCCTGAATTATAGGCTAAAAACCAATTTTGATAAATGGTTTTTATAATGTTACAGAACAAACTCTCGATTTATGAAATTGTCCAAAGTTAACCTATTGTTTGGTCTATTGTTAAATTCTTGATGGAAAAAAAAAAAAAAAAAAAACATGTGACAACCATATGCAACAAGTTGTAATTTTATGGGTAAGTTTTCAATTTTATATATGTTAGGGCATGATTATTAAGAAATAAGCTACGAAAAAAATTGAGAAATATGAAATAAATGAAATTTGATCTATAATTTAGAAAATAAAAACTAGATAAACTCATTATTATTATATGCAGGTGATCTACTGATCTTGGTATGGGGGGAGAAAGAGAAAGAGGAACATCACAATTCACAAGCCACAGCTTGTCGTTATTTTAATGAAGTTCATTAATAGTTGGCATTTCTTAATTAGATGGCATTTCTTAATTAGATGACATCTAAAGACAGATAAATGAAAATTTTACAAGAGAAATTCAAAAGATTAAGAAACATTTTAGCAACCTAATGCCTAGTAAGATTTATTTGCTATCTTATAGATATTTTTAAATGAGAAGCTTAGGTATTTAGCATTTATGTCTTCTAAACTTGTCACTATTTTTTAATTTTTAAATCATTATATATAATATGTGCATCATAAACATTATAGCTGAGCATTGTACTTTCATAGTAGCACCTATTTTTTTTTTTTAAAAAAAACCTTTTTCATTCATATCATTAGTTATTTTTTCCTAGTTTACGTTGAAAAAGCTGTTGATCTTCTCACCATGTTCCGAATTTAAAATGTAGAAAGCTATAAATCTATCTTTCTTTTGGAAACCCACAAATTTTAAATTAAAAAACCCCAAAAAGTTCTTTAAAAAAAGGTAAAACCCACAAATTAACGAGCAAAGTTATGTTGGGTAGAGGAAAAAAGAAATATCGAGATTTTTACGGATTAGAGCACAAAAACTTTTTGATGTTTTTAATAGATTAATAAATTGAATTTTAATTAAATATTTTCATGATTTTATTACAAAATTTTAGATTGAAAATATGTAGTTATAATTTAATTTATTTGATTTTCAGGTTTATTTTAAAGAAACATGCAAATGGGTCTTAAAACAAGGGAAAAATAATACTTTCAAAAAAAAAAAAAAAAAAAAAAAAAAAGGGAAATTTCAGCCCAAAAACCAAGCATGATTAGCTGGTTCAGAAGCCACCCAGCCAAGCCAAATCCGAGCCACATAAAGGATTGAGTCATGCAATTGAGTTATCTATGAATCAATTTTTCAATTATAATATAAAATATATAAAGGATTCTCGATACTTTACCGTTTTTCTTTGGTTGAAGTCTCTAAATTACATTTTCTCTTTTTGCCAACAAAAAAAAAAAAAAAATCTTTTACTTTTCTCTAATTATTTATTTCTCTAACGTTCTTATTCTACTTACATTTTCTTGATTGTTTTTATTACCTTCTAGTGAATACAACTGCCCGATCTAACTACAATTGATCGCTTTAAAGAGATAGTTTGGGCGTAACAACAGTTACTTATCGCACCATTATATATTTTTAATTAGAGAAAATGCAAGTGAGAATATGCCATTCAACTACAACTATACTGATGATATTCTTTCCCTCCATAACATAATAATGTGTTCTTTTAAGAATTTTATTAGTAATGTATTAAAAAAAATCGTTCCACTACAATCACTACGATACAGTATTAAATCGGTCAATATGATAATTAATTTTTAATATATTATAATTATATACTAGTTTTTGTTAAAATCATAGATCTGAAAAGTAATATAAAACAACAAATTGAGATTTTGAAGGAAAATATTGTAAATACTTTTCAAAAATGTTTATGTTGATGTCAAATTTTATACCTCATCTCTCATTGTTTATATGTTAATTCAGATCGTTCGAAGACAAAGAATCAATCTAGATATGTTGACAAGTCATCAACCAACCTAGAGAGTGACTCCCCGATGAGTCACAAACGAGTCATCAGACAGATGATCCAGACGACTCCCCAGTTAGTTACTAACGAGTCCTAGTATGAAAATAATTGGGAATCTTCCGAATAATTATCATAATTACCTATTTATCAATTTTAGGATTTGGATAATCCTTCCAGCTCAAAATATATTTAAATTTGACTTTATAATTCAAATATATTAATTTAAACACATTATCCCATCAAAATCTATAAATAACAGGCTTTCTCATACGTTCAAGACATCCCCTCATCTGATCATCGCCTACAAAGAGAGCATCTCATCATCCTATTATCGGTATCGCCCAAGAGAGTGAGAGCCGATTATTGAGAGATTGAGAATCATCCAAGATTGCCCATGAATTGCTATAGGAATCCTTCTACCGCCATGCACCGCCTTCACATCATTGGAATTCCTCAATTCTAGTCTTTTCCCTTATTTTCCTGTATCCGATTTTCCCCCATTTCTTATCTTTTCCATTTTTGGCTTGCACAAACTCTATTGTATTTTTCTACATACATAGTGAATGCTCTCGAAGTATCGACAGAGGACGTAATAGTGAACGCTCTTGAAGCATCGACAGAGGACGTAACCCACGAGATTACGGGTGAACCTCTATAAAAAAATCTGTCTTTTTATTAATTTTTCATACTTTACTTTCTTTGTTCGTGCGCAACCTGATAGATCAACTCTAGGCGACGGATCACTCTAACAATCGACACCTAAATAAGTCATTGACCCTTGATGCAAATTCGACCGTAGATTTCACCGTCCATAATTTAAAAACAATATTCAAATGGAGTACCAACCAAGTTAAAGTGTTTACTGGTAATAGATTATTATTATAACAGAATTCTTTTCTTTATTTGTTATTGTATATAATATATTTGTTTTTGAAGTTTGGTACGCAAAGTAAGTAACTGAATTAAAAACTATGAAATAGAAAAAGTAAAATTAAAGGCGATATTACAGTTAGTTGTTTAGTTTGACGTAAGAGAAAAGGGTCCCGAGACAGACGGACACAAACATCGAATTGGAGCTTCATAGCTTCAAAGGGAAGAAGTTTTTCCTTTCCTTTTTGAAAAAAAACTCAATTATTAATTCTACAAAAAATATTAAAAAACGTATATGTATCTAATATCCTAAATATAAATATATCTATATATGTATATGTGTACATATATGCGACCAAATTGAAAGGGACGTTAAGGCTTATATTCTGCTAAAGATTGCTAGTCGTATTATTCTAATCCCCCAATATCTTGTTTTTCATTAATAAAGAAGAAAGTAGAAAAAGTATTGACCCTCTTCTCTTTTTTCCGTCTCTCTCTCTCTCTCTCTGTTCCAACGATTCACAAAAACACAGAGCTCCAACTTTTTCGAATTTCCTCAATTTTTTTTTTCAAAAAGTTTCATCTTTTTTTTTTGTCCCTTTTTTCTCTGTTCAAGAATCTCTCGAATTTGGTGATTTCGATTGAGTTTGGTATGCTCTTCAATTACAGAATTGTGACACAATTTTTTTATGGTAAGCTCACGGTGTCTTGTTTGAAATTTATCTTGTTTGGTTAGTGGGAAAATTCGGGAAAGAAAATTTTTTCTTGGAGTGCGAATTTGCATTGTTTTTGACTCAACTTCGACTTCGGAAGAGATGAGACTGTGGAAAATCTAGAAGTTCTTGGAGTTGAAAATTCGCAATTTTGTTTCTTGAAGCTGAATTTCTGTGGTTTTTTTTTTTTTTTTTTTTTTAATGTTTAAAGCTAATATTTTATTTGAGTTCTTGCTTTATTTGAAGAAGCCTTTACTTGCAACTCTCAAATTCCAGCGATTTTTGAGATATTTTATTTGAGAAGATTTGAGTTGCTTTATCTTTAGGGGCTACCAAAAATGAAAATCCAAGTTCCTGGTTGAATTTTCGGTTGCTTAAGTTTTACATTTCCCTGTTAATGATTTTCGTGTTGTTGGAATGGAGGTGCATAGAGCGGTTACTACATTTTTATATGCGTATGTGTACATATAAGTATATACATATATATATATATATATATTACATATGTATATACTTATATGTATAGATATCGGTCACTATGAAATATGAATCACGAAATAGTGAGAGGAAAATTTGAAGTTTTGATAAGAAACTACACATCATGGGAATGACTCATGCCATACATGTGATTCCGCTAGGTCTTTTTTATTTTATTTTATTTTATTTTTAATTTTTTAAATTTTAAATTTTAAATTTTCTTTATCATTTTTCTCTCTCAATTCTAGCTCTCTAACCTTTGTGAATCTCATGTTGCAGAAATTACTAGAAGGTCCGATTGATTAGTCAACCCTTTACAGAGTACAAGGTTTTGGTAAGTAAGTTTCGGAAATTTATTTTAACTAAATTGTTACGAAACTGGTATGTTTTCCTGGATGGAGAGAAGAAATAGGGAAAATTATTTGTTTTAGTCAAATTATAAAGAAAAATTTATTATTTTGTAATTTCCTAAGGAGGGTTCTAGTAAGAGTCATTTTGGAAAGTGCTCGTGAACCACCTACAAGTTGTGCTTTGTTGGTTGGCATTTAATTTAGTCCATATGCATTGATCACTCTTTATGTTCAATGTTCCGTGTGAGTCCCATCTTCATCTTTGCACTTTATTTTTATGAATCATCCTTTGTCTTTGGTTCATATTCATGGAAATCCGTTACTTGCATATTGTTCCGAAAACTCCCACTTTTTCATGTGAGAGTGGGGAATACAAAGAGCTGAGAACATTTATTTACATGTGTATGCGTATTGTAAAAGTTCAGTTCTTGTGGTGATGCTGATTGACTAATTTTTATCGACAGTTTGTGCAAGTAACAGAACATGGGATGCGTTTTTTTCGACACCGAAGGATACTGGAGGAAATAGAAGGAGACCAGGAAACATTGGAGAAGTTTCTGTCTATGTTCCCGGTCTAAGGATTCCTAAACCTGTTGATTTCTCACAATCACTCGGTGATCACTTATCCAAGAGTTTAGTGGAACGCTTATCTGCTTTAAGAACTCGTATAGTAGTAATGGCTGGCCAAGAGGGACCGACAATTACAAGAACGAGGAGAAAAACCCAACATGGTTTGTTGTAGACAAGGCTTTGTTGTTCTTTAGTAGCTTTTGAATCCAGGTTTTAATATACATCAAATTCTTATATTCAGGTGGTTCAACGTTAGCTGATCTTCAGCAGGCACTTGAAGATTATTTGCCAGTTCTTCTGGGATTAGTCAAAGATGGTAAATCGTGTGTCTGATGTTATTTCATGAAAATGTGTCTGCTGCTATTTTGGATAAATCCTGACCTTAATGTTTATCTGTCAAGGAAGCCAGCTACAACATAAGGTGCAGTTTGTATGGATAAATCAGGAGGACGAAGCAGAGGTGTGAATGTTGACAAATTTCATGATCTGCTTTGTAGAGGAAAATTTTGTCAGTCTATACTTTGCTGCTTTATCGAAGAAATTCTGGCTTAATTTGAAGAATGATTTTGCAGGAAACAGCCATGTCTAATGCTTGGTATGAGGTGTTGTCAGTTTTACATTTGATGGCAATGCTGTCGTTATCACTGGCCAACTTATTGCTTCTTCCAAGGACATCCGCCGATGGTTATCAGCCAAAAGTATCAGAAGGTACATGCAACATGCTACTGACTAAGATTACACTATTGGTTCTTTGTGTTTCTTTCCTTACTATCGTCGCTTTTTGTTTTTCTCTCATTTTTAATGGCAACAAAAAGGTATGCTGAATATTTTTGAAAATTTAAATTTGAGCATTCATGGCTATTTGATGATAAAGAAATTTGCATGACTTACTAGCGATGCATAGCGTTAAACTGTATGTTGAATCAGTTGCCTAAAAATCAAACTAGCTGTATTCACGTAGTACATACTTGAAATTTGTCCCGAATGATTGGCAAAAAATAGGTAGCCACTTGATAGGCTGGGTACTTAGCATTGATGTGCCCCAAACTTGTCACTTTTTGGCAATTTACCGCCCAAACTTCTAATGTTTGGCAATTTGCCCCCCAAGGCTTGGTGCTTCCTTAATATGTTTTATGATTATATTTTCGACAATCTGAATTTGTATGTACAGACATAAATATTAGGCACACTTGGATATATGAATATTTGTGTGTATATCGTATAGGCATATAGATCTGAATATATGTTTCCTTTTTAATTTCACTTCCGAAACCTGTTGTAAGTTACAAGTTCGATTACCTTTAAGGTTGGAAGGGTATGTATCTATAATCATGTTTCTTATTAGCAAGTCATGTTTCTTATTAGCAAGTCATATTTCTTCGGATACTTGAGAAAGTATGAGAAAGAACTAGGACATGTCTGTTGATTTCTCCTATAAATGACAGAAAGAACCTGTGGACAAATCAGTGTCATAATTTTGATTGCTAATAGTCCACCTAATGTGAACTAGGAAACTACCGAAATAGATATTGAAACATAAAACTGAATATTTAGCAAGAAATACGGAAACTAAGACTGCTTAAAGACTTGACAAATGACCAGTTCTCGTGCTGCGTTTATACCGATAAATTTAAGCTTTTAGGAAACTTAACCATGCATGTGAAGCTAACAAGCTTAAAAAATGTATTGGCAAGGGGCAACGGAATTCAATATTTTACATTGTTTTTACTTGAAATTCATGTTGTTTACATAGAGTTCCATGAGTTATTCCAGATAGATACTGACAGATATTTACAAATAGCACAGCTCATCTCTACAGAATTTTTATATTCTCCTGTTCAAAGACAATGTAGCTAGGATGCTATTAAATAATTACTGGTACGGTTATCGTAATATTGGCATTCGACATGGTTGGCCAAGAATTATAAATCTTCAGTGCATCATTTCGAATGGTGAGATAGCACTAGAACACTAAAGAGGAGAAAACCTATAACTGTTAATGAATTTTCTTCACCAATAAAAAGTCAATTCTGATATTTGAGTTATTACTTTAAGCAATAGTTGTCACTATTGAGGTTAAATATTTTGCTTTTGTGCTTAGGTCTTCATTTCTTTGAGCTTCGTATGACTTCTTTTGTTTTTGATCCTACATGTACTGCTCTAAATTTGTTATTTTGCAGCAGAGAACAGACGAGCCTCCGTTGATGTTTTCTTGAAGGCAGCAGGATACCTGGATTGTGCTGTACGGCATGTGCTGCCACATTTGTCTCCTGAGCTCAGGTTTGTTTAGATAGAGAACTTTCACAGTTATACTTATTTCGTGTTATGATTGCAATCTTTAGATAGAAAACTGTCGCAGTTATTACTTATTGGTGTTTTGATTGAAATCTTTCATTCTTTCCATCATTTTCTGAATTTCTGAGCATGGCTGTGATTGTAGGAGAAACCTACCAGTAGACCTAGCGGAAGGAGTTCTTCGAGCACTTTGCTTACAAGCATTAGGACAGGTAATAACCTTCTCTGGTGGGACTGAGCTGATGAAAGCTTCGTTCCTCTTTTTCAAAGTCATGCTTTGTAGTTAAAGAATTATGTTGATTTTCCATCTGATCTGGCATATTTCTGGATTTGTTGTTTCTGATTATCTATGACTTTTATTCTCAATCTGTCATAGGGTGTTGATATTCAGCTTGGAATGGCAATTGATAGCGCAAAAGCCACTCTTGCAGTAAAGCGAAGGCTTGCATGTGAGATGGTCAAATATTGGCAGCAGGTATGGATATTTTCCGACTGATATGCATGACTTGTGATATGAAAAACGTCTTCACATTCACATTAGCATTTAAATAATTATGGGCACATCTTTAAACGTTATATAGTCCCCTACGTATTTACCACTTTAAGCCAAAGCCTTAATGTTATATGAACTGTAAAGATTATGATAAAGTTCTTAGAGGCTTTTTTTATTTTTCATTTTTGGGAAGAATTTAAAAGTAATGAAGGGTAACTTTGACTTATGCTGTGAAGATAGGTTTTGGATAGGTAACTGCTGATAAATATATTAAAAAAAAAAAAACAAAATCTTTTGAATAAGTAAACCTAGTGCCAACAAATTTTAGAACTAGAACCTTTCAAATTAATAGTTTTGCATGAAGAATCGATGTTAAGGTCCTATATTTTGCAGTGAGTAAAGGAGCTTACTAGATTGTTTTACTCTTAATATAGGCTCTACCTTGCTACAAAATTTCACATGTTTTTTTTTTTTTTTTTTTACTTGGAAATGTTTGTTCTTTTCCTTTTACTAGTTTGGGCATGTGCGTTGCACGTGTTGAGTTGTGATGAAAATTTTCATAGCGTTTATGAAGAAATATTTTCTAGAGATTATAAAAAAATACAGATTAATAAACAAAGTTGAAGAGTTAAACTTCATGATACAATCATAAAATACACAATAATAACAAAACCAAACATTCTAATAAATAAGATAATAACACACAACTCATTTGTTTTTTTTTTTTTTTTTCAAAACATATACAGTTGCATTTTGTTTTCTCAAAAAAGGTTTTAATCCATTGTTGGCTATACAAAAAATAAAACATTACAACAAGAAAAAAAATGATTGGAAAAAGAAAACTAAAAACGTTTTGAAAATATGATAATGAACTAAAAGGTAAATAAAAAAAGAGTCAATATGAATATTTTACACACATTTTAATTTATATATAGAGTCACATACACACATGCAACTGCAAACAATTTATAAGCATTTTTAGCTGTATAACAATATGCTAACGGCAACATTTATACCTACTTGTTCAAAGTTTTGCAGCAAAAATAAGTATAATTGAAATGCTAATACATTCCTAAACTTGAGTTCTCACATGGCAAGTTGTAGTAGGCGTTATCCTAAGTAATATTAGATATATGTCTATTTCCTGCATAATGAGCTCCAAAAACTACAGTAGGACGAATGATCATTCCAAAAGCAGACAAAAGTAGGAAATTTCTAAACAAGAAAACTCGATCCAAACACAAATTTAACATGAATATGCCCGAAAATAATGATAAAATGACATAAAAGCAAAAATGAAATTCTAAAATGAAAGAATTCTATTAACTTTGTTTTGAAACCTGAAGGCATCATTAGCTCACAATAAAAAAGAACTCTTTTTTCCTATTGTTTAAATGAAACTTTCTAAAGTAAAAGAGGAAACCCAATATTAAGCAATATATATATGTGTGTGTGTATATATATATATATATATCTGTGTGTGTATGGAATACAAAGAAAATGTTCTCTCTCTCTTGATGATAAAGCAATTCCAATCTCCAATCTCCTACTTTATCTATTATTTTATAAATGTAGGAATATATTTTGTTTTCGAAAGGTGAGAAAACAAAAAGAAAAATGAAAAAGAAAAGTCTCTCACTAATGACAGGTTCCACGCCAAAGAAAAGGAAAAAAAAGTAGGGAAAAAAAAAAAAAAGAAAGAAAGAGAGAGAGAACCTATTCTCAATGTTCACGTGGGACCCATCAAAGCTTCTAAAGTAAGGAACGACACATTTCTTCAAGAAGGCCTTTAGCCAACGCGTAGAACGAACAACAACAATAATCTTTAAAATAGTGGTTAAAAAGCAGAAAAAAGAAACAAATCTTTAAAAAAAAAATATGAAACGAGCATTTCAACCAAAACGCTCGTTTTGGTTGAAGCTCATGAACAAGACTACATATTGACGTTTTTATATATTTATAGATATATGCTTCGTTTGGCTTTTTAACCAAAATTTAACTAATATGTATTTTGTTATCTCAATTTTTATCTTTTTCTGAAAAATCAATAAAAATTATAACTAAATTGTTAAAAGAGCCACTTTTAAAATAAGGACCAAACTGTCTCTTTTAAAAAATTTCGGACATTATTAAAATTAATTACTATATAGATTTTTTAAAAATTTATATAAAATAAATATAAATACAAAAAAATCTTTTTTTTCCTCTCCTCTCTCACACTTAGTATTCTATTCTCTCTCTCTCTCTCTCTCTCTCTCTCTCCTTCCTCCTTCCCCTCGTGCAAAAGAAAAAAAAAAAAATTCCAAAAAATATCCCCCATCCCACTCACCTCTCTCTCTCTCTCTCTCCCCCTCTTTTCCGACTGTGTCAGCCGGAAAAAGGACCCAAAACCCAACAATTCCCCCCACACTCTCTCTCTCCTCTCTCTCTCTCTCCCTTCCTCGTGTGTCAGCTGCACAACAGCCAAAAAAACCTCAAAAAGTTTCAAAGCCCAAGTCTCTCTCTCTCTCTCTCTCCCCTTCCCTCTCCTCCCCGTGTCAGCTGCACGGCAGCCAAAAACAAAAACAAAAACAAAAACAACACCTAAAAACGGTGCGTTTTTTACTACCAAAAATGAACAGTAACTTTTATATACTCTTTTATACATGTAGGATATAGATTTGAATAGATCATGGTTTCTGATATGTTCAATTTCTGCTGGCCACAAGTGAAAAGGTTTTGCATGTTTTGCATTTCTATCATATTTGATTAATTTCTGTAACACTGAATTATAAGACGTAATTTTGTACACATGAATCATGGTACATTTGATGATGCCGAAGTTCGAGTTGCTTAAATTGTCATTTGCTTTTACAGGCTCAAGATAATATAATGAACCTTCCGTTATCAAATGGTTGGGGGGAAAAGCATCGTCTTTTCGTGACGTGGAAATACCTCGAAGCCAAGGTATATTATATATTCTGAATGTTGTGTCTCTTGACTACATACTAATCTTCTTGTGCAAGTCCTTTTTCCTTCGGAGTGCTCATCTTGTTCTTGTTATAAACTTGATTTCTATAGACAACGTGGAAACTCTTCTGAAGTTGGATGTAATTAGACAAGACTGAAAATAGCTTCTTAACTAGGATCTTGTAGCGTTCCTGATCAGTTAATGATTGTCGAAGTTCATAGGATGCAAAATAGAGTGAAACAAAGCTCTCATCTATGTTCATTTTTTTTACCCGTTGACTGAACCAGGCTGGGGCATACTATTATCATGGATTAATCCTTGACGAGGGAAATACCGAAAAATCTCATGGAATGGCTGTAGCTGCTCTGCAAGCAGCGGATGAGTATTTCAAAGAAAGTAAGAGGGCATGCGAGGCATTTAATGCAGCTCCTCCTTTGTCAAGGTACCTTCCCCCACTCTCTTGTGTTCCAATTTATACATGCTCTAAATCTCTCTCTCTCTCTCTCTCAAATCTGTGTTCCAATTTATATGTGCTCTAAATTAGCTGTAACTAGAGAATCACAGTTAATATATAATGCCTTATCTATAGCACGTAGAATTGGTATATGCACTGTTTAGTCTGTAGTAGCGACAGATACAACATGCAAATGATAGACCTGTAAACTGTGAAGCTTGGGACGAGCAATACTTCTTGCCCGTGGAATGTGCTTTTTGATAAATCTTCTCCCCTAATCGAACTTTTTGTAGTTGATTGACTTGGTATAATTTCATGTCTATTTTAAATCTTTAGGCTACCCTTAGGACTTGTTTTAAAATCTTCAAACTTGCGAACTGTAAGTTTTGTAAGTTTTTGTTCTATATTGAGGAGAATTTTTAATTTATTTTATCTGGTTTTCTACAAGATACTGCAAAGTCTTTAAGTTGCCGGATGCAGTAGTGTGTCCATATCTACTTGGACAAGACTTTGACGCAGAGGCATGGTGTTATCTTGTAATGACATTTTCTATGAGTAGCTTCCTTCCCAGAAATCAACACGAGGCCCCATAATCTAACCTGGTCATAGAGCGACCTTTTGGCTCGATCTTTTATTGCAATCAACTTGAATACTGATAAATAACTCCTATGTGTATGTAGTGATATTGTGTTTTAAGTCGTTGCATATTGGTTGTGGTTATCCTAAATTAGATGTGAGCGTTACTTATCACAGAGCTAGCATTTACCGTCTCGAGATTGAACTTGGCTCGATATCTAGAAAAGAAACTAATATTTGTAAGTTTGTTGCAGAAATCCACCGCTTTGGGGAACTATGAAGTATCTATCTGAGAAAATTCCGAAAGATACATCAAGCAAAGTACGGATAAACCGGGACCTTTACTCTCATGAAAAGTAAGTCTTGCTTGGTTAGAAATGGTTGTTATTGATATTGACAAAAATAACCAACAGTAATGTAATACACCTGCGGCTATGAACATGTTAACTGCAGAATCATGGAGACAGCGCCGACACTGCCCGACTTTGCGTTGGCCTTAAAACCGGATGAGTACCAACTTCCTCCAGTAGATGCCTCTTGGAATGAAGATCATATCAACAAGGGGCAGGCCGGCGTCAACCAGCTCAGGAACGATAAAAGATAAGCCATACTTGATACGATTCACGATTACAAAATTTCGAAGACCAATCTAAAGTTTGGATGGTCATTCAAATCCGGATGAACTGTTCATCGACTCCGAGTCTCAAATGTTTCTTTCTGTTCCCTCTTACCCTCCTTTCTTCTTTTCCTTTCTTATATTCTTCATTTTTTTAAAGCTCCCCTTTGTCCCTATTTCCTTGAGATTTTATTACGTTCCTGTTGTAGAGCCTTGTAAAAGTTTCTGTTGTGTGTAAGTTCCAAATTGGCTGCTGTTGATGGGAAAAAAAATGATTTCTTTGCCGATTCTCAATAATGTGCATTCATTTTTTTTTTTTCTCTCTTGTTTATTAGTATGTGCATTCATTTTTTGGTTTATCATTAAAATGGTAAATTGTTAGGTTGGTTTTTGAATTTTTAACTTTGTCATTTTAACTTTGTCAACTCTGGTTCATTAATCTTTTTTTCGTAGTTGGAATTTTAGGACGGAATTCGTTAATAGTCCTTTATGTTAATTTTAGATCGAAATCCGTTAGTTAGCATCACTTTTTAACCAAATCATTAATAGATTTCGCTTAAAAATTAATATAAATGATTATTGTAGTAACATTTTAACAGTTTAGGAGTATTCCCTGTTCTTTGCTTCGTGACTGAAATGATAATAAACTATTAAAAACGTTGGTACAATAGTTTTTTTGTTTAATTTTTGGATAGAATCCATAGTTAGCATCATTTTTTAATCAAATTAGTTAGTTCTATTTTTTGATGAAATTATTAATAGATTCTGTCCAAAAATTAACGAAAATTATTATTTTGGCAAACTTTTGTACAAGGTTAAAAGTTTAGGTACTAAATGTGTAATTTAATACTATATTTTTTAATTAAAAAAATGCAGTAACTTTGTGTGTGTAAGATTAATATTTGTCTTATCAGTTCAGTGTTTGATACATGGGTCATTGACCCACACTATATTAAATTAGCTTTCGTTCGGCTCTTATGTCCAAATTTAAGTTTTTCATCTTAATTTTTATATTTTTATGAAAAGTCAATAAAAATTATAATTAATTTTTGAAAATTTAATCAAATTCAATTTAAAAAATTCATTTCAAAGTTCTAAATCCGTACATCAAACACAAGCTTAATTTTTTAATTTTTTAAGGAAGGGCCGGCCACGTAGCTTGCTACTGGGGGCCTCACGCACGTTGGCCATGCGTTGCACTACTTCACGGTCCCGGCATTCAGAGCTTCGTATTGCACACTGGTGTAGTCTAGACATGAGATCTTGCCTTTTTTACTATTTTGGAATTGGCGCTTATCTACTGTTTTTTAAATTAACGATCAGATATGATTTTTTAAATTAACCATCATGAAAAGCTCATCATGGTGATGGGAACATATACACTTGGTATGGAATATGGATATGATCGGTTTAAATTTAAATAGCTTCTATTCTTAATGAATCTATTCTAGTGTTGTATCAAGTTTGTGTTTGTGTATTTTTTTTATTATATGGGATTTATTGTCTTAAAATAAGATCGCATAGTATAATTTAATCACAAAATTTTTCAACTAAAAGATCATTACCTTTTAATTTGAATTTTTACATTGTAATGGATGATTTAGTATATATGGACATTTTAAATAAATGTAAAGTTTCCCATTGGATATTTTTCATCTCTTCAGATTCCTTCGGGTTTGTGAATTTGATTTGCTAAATAACGATTTATTTAACTCAAATATATGTTGAAACATTAATTTTTTTCGATGCCTACATACGAGATATCATATAATATATCTATAGCAAAAACATTCACCTCACATCGCAACAAGAGGTTTCTTACAGAATCCTGTTGACGATGGTCCATAATAAGCCTTGCATACCTTCTTACAAATTATTTCAATAGTACATGCTTTCCCGTTTGCTTGAGTCATATATGTTAAAACATAAAATTTTCAACACGTACATACGAGATGTCATATAGCATATATATATATATATATATATAGCAAAAACATTCACCCCGCACATCAACAAGATGTCTTTTACAGAATCCTGTTAACGATGGTCCATAATAAGCTTTACATACCTTCCTGCAAAATATTTCAGTCTTACACGCCGTCTCATCTGTTATCAATTTTCTTTTACGTGATTCTGTCAACCGAAAAAAAAAAAAAAGAAGAAGAAGAAGAAGAAGAGAAATTTAAAAACTAAGTTTCTAGTGTATAGCTAATTATGTAAAAATAAAGGGTCAAATTCCAAATTTGATTAGTATTTTATTTACCTTTATACGATTATATATGATATAATTGAAGAGATGCATTCGTTAGGGGACAAGGAATATTGTGTTATTATTTGATTAGGAATCGTTCTAGCTAGTGTAATTTTAATTGATTAGTAATCTTAACTGCATAATTATTAATAGTATCAATAAAAGTAGAAAATTTTCTTTTCGAATCCATGAGATGCCCTATATAACCAGGCAATAATGACGTCCAATTTGAAATAAAGTTTGTGCATTTGTTTAAAGATCATAATTGTTCACTATCATATTTGGTAGTAAATATAATAATTAGACATATGATGTGTTCCTAGCTAGATAGAAGACATTATCTTAAAGGACTTAATATAAACCAATAAAGTTTACAATTTAGAGCGAAAAAAAAAAAAAATTACAATCGGTAATTAAAGCGGAATACTTTATTTTGATAAGATTGTTTTATTGTCTATTTACAAATTGGTGGAATGATCTTATTTGAATCATTGTAATGTTAATCACAAAGTATAAATATTTACGCATTAGAATATATTAGATTAGGCTACAACATAATTAGTTTTTGAGTAAATCCATTTCAATAAAGAACTTCTATTCCTACATAGCCAATATAGGAATTGATCTCAATCCTAAGTGATTGGTGGACTCACATCCTGTTTCAATAAGGAACTTATACTTAATTATAGCTAATTTACGAATTGACCTCAATCCCGAGTGATTGGCGAACTCATATCCATTTGTTATGTCTTTTAATTTACTAATGAGTGATATTACTTTAAAAAAAAATCAATAATATTATTTTGGAAGAATTATAATAAATTGATTGGATTGTTAATTCATAGACATGTAATCCACAATTTCATTAAGAAGGTTAACAATATTCCTTTGAATTGTTAATTCAAAAGCTTGAGTGAATTAGTACTTGACATCGAATCCAACTCTATATTAATGATTAGATCATAAGTATGTCATTGAATGGAGTATTTACGGAAGTTATGGACAAAGATGTAATAGGAGAGATCATACGAAATTATTACTTAAAACAAGCTTTAATAATGAATATTCATAGAGAGTGTCACTTCCACATGGTGGTCGGCTATATTTATGGAATTATTTATAATTTGCTTCTTGTAAATATATGTACGTTGATGCCATAATTATTACAACTTGAGTCAATTAAAGCTTTTACATATGTTATCAATTCTGTACTATTTACTTTCATATGTTGATTGTATATAAAAAACTTTCATATGTTGATTGTATATAAGAAAAATAAAATCTATGTTATCAATTCTGTACTATTTACTTTCATATGTTGATTGTATATAAGAAAAATAAAATCTTGGAATATTCTTTACTAAAACCTTGAATGGTACACATAAAAAGATTATATGTGGAAAGATAAAATTAAAAGGTGATAGTCTAAATTCATTTTTGGCAATTTGTGTCACAAAGATAAGCATTTAGTTTTTTATAAGATTGTTACGAGTGTCTACTTTTAATTGAGGAGATGACTTATTTTGATCATTGGAGATGGGTCTCAAAGACAGAAAACATTGATGTATATCCCAGTGCATATACTTAATTTGTTTAATTACTCCATTTAACTAAATCAAATAATCAGGTATATAATGTATTTTAACTCTGAAAGGATTGCATTACTTCATATTTCTATTCTGTGTCTATTAATTTACTAATGACAATTAAACTCCAATCGCTAAAAGTTACCATACTATTTAATTTTCATATTTTCAAGTGATATGCTATTTTTAAGCCATAGAAATCTTTTAAACGAAATCTTACCTGAATGTTGAAAGATGGCGAATACAATTAATATGAAGGTTAAGAAACAAATAGACTTACATCTTCTATCCATATTTTGCGAGTATGATTGTCGAATGAAAAACACATGGATTTTTTTTTTTTTTTTTTTGGGCTCTGAAAAAAAAAAAAAACATGGATTTATATCATGCTTGCTTCAATTTGGTTTATTATTCATTCATATATTATAATACATTGCATCTGAAGAAGCTTGAGCCTTTTAGTTATTCGATAAGACAATAAAAAAAATTAAAAAAAAAAAAAAACGCATATCAATTCCTCACACGTGAATTTTATTTTTTATTTTATTTTTATATAAGTTAAGCCTACTTATTGGCTTATACCCTATTGTATAGGTTTGAAAATAATTGAAACATCTTATAATAACATAAATAATACAATTTCATATTACCTATATTTTTTTTCGTTTCTTTTTAATCACTAGACACTTTTGGAGACAATTTTTACGCATGAGTAAGCTATGTCTCTTATAATTACTTCATTCTCTACTGTTTGGGTATTAACTCTACAGATATTTTATGGAATTTTCTTCTAGAAATTTTCTCATTATTTACTAAAAAATTATCTGGAATTCTTATGTGTTGATGAGGTTAAAAAATTACATAATCATTCAATTGTAGATAATAATTGTGTGATAATCAGTGACGAAAAAAAAAAAGTTGTGTAGCATATATATATAGTAAAAATTCTCGTATTTACTGAAAATTCTCGTATTATTGTTTGCTCGAAAAATAACACTGTCGACATTAAAAAAAAAAAAAAACTCTGAAATTAAGTTGACCGTTCACTAAACAATTGTGCAGCTAAACGTTTTTTTTTTCTTTTTCTTTTTCTTTTTTACCATGTTATTCTTTTACAACATTATAACTATATAATGTTAAAATGTTATTCTTTTACTATATTATTCTTTTACAACATTTCTTTTTCTTTTTTACAACATTATAACTATATTTTGTAATGATAAAGATTTTAATTTAAAGCGACTTTTTTTTTTTAATTATAGTAGTGTCAAATTAAGAAATAAGGGATATTTTTTCAATTGTTTAAAGTTCAAGGGACATTTTTGGTAGCTGCTTAAAATTTAAGGGATATGAACACCATTTTTCAAAATTTCAAGAGATAAAATCACAAGAATATTAAAATTAAGTGAGCAAATATAAAGTTTGTCTGTATAAAATTATAGTTTAATTATTACCATGTCAGCAATTCCATCCATTTAACTGATAGAAGAATCAAACATGATAATATTTCATAATTTAGGGAGCATTTCTACGAGTTTTCAAAGTTCAGATAGTAAAATTACAAAAAACACTAAAATTCAGGGAGCAAAAATGAAAATTGTCAAAAAAAAAAAAAAAAATTTTCTCATATAGGACTTTGTTCATAGTGAAACTTCGTCTTGAAAAACAATCACGAGTCTTGAAAAATAATCACGAGTGCAAGCAAGCAAAAAATAATAGAAAATACGAAAAAATAGATAACACTAAGATTTATGTAGGTTTTCCTTTGAAGAATGACTATGTCCTCTCCTCGTGGTGTTGTTTCTTGAGTGTCAAATTGGTGCCTAGGGTTCCACTTAGAGATGGAAGTAGTATAGTCACTTGCTCCGTAGTTTGCTAATAGCTAACGTAGGCTTGACTTGACAAGTGGAGTTGGCTTGCTTTTAGCTAGTTGGCTCAGCTAAGGGGTCTCCCTCTTAGCTGATCAAAGTTTGCTCAACCTCCTCCGTATTCCGATCGAACTAAGAAAGTGAAGTCTCATTCAATAGTGTAGTGGGATTCGAAAGATATAGGAGTACCCGGTCCTACACCAGATAGATATTTTATTTTGCGGCTAAGAGCCACTGAATCCCGCCGATAAAAAACAAACCCCTCTGGTTTCATTATCAGGATATCTAGGCTCAGGGTCTCTAACTGCGAATCAAAGCGCTCTTTAATTAATCGGGCATCCTGAGCTGAGAGATTAGTGACCCGGTATCTCTTGTTTGTTCTGCTCTTACTTAATATTATAGGGTTTTCCCCTTTATTCTATTCCTATCCATCTCATCTATCCCCTTTTCAAATAGAGAGAGCTGCACCTTTAAAATAGAGAGCCCGCTAGAGAGGACATTCTATTATCTTTTATTATCATAAAATAAGTAGAGGTACGAGAGGTGAAGCTTAATTTGTCTTTGTTTACTATCAGAAGATTGGTCAAACTGGCTAAAAAGCATAGTAAAGTCAAACATTATCCCGTAGTATTAATGAACACAGTAATTTTATCTCAAATTAAAGACAGTAATTGTGATAGTCATCAGTCCCTATAAGGAAAATGATAAGCTATTTAGTCCCATATCGCTTAGGAATGAATATATGTGATGATTCATAAGTAAAGAGACCACCTCCTAATGGTATGAGGTCTTTTGGAGTGAGCACAAGAGCAAAACCATGCGGACACGAGACCTAAAACGGACAATATCATATCAAAGGAAGGCATGGATCGTTACAGTAATTTTGTCTTGAATTGAGTATATGGAGAACAATTGAGGATATTACTACCCTCTCAGATCTCTATATAGTTCTCTTGTCTTGGATTCGAATAATACCTAGCAAGCAAGGTTTGTCTTTGCAACCCACCTAGAAGTCTCTCCCTAACATCATGATGAAACGAAAACAACCATCATTTTTCACCTCATGAAAGAATTAGGCTATGGCATATGCTTGATCTTTAACAGGCGGGAGAAATCAAGAGTTAATTTCTTTCTTCCATGTTCTCTCTCTCTCTCTCTTTTAAATAATAATGTCTCGGCTTCTGAAAAGATTTGGTTATGGTAAAAACTAAGGTCTTTT